>PVKE010017710.1:0-30424 GCA_004027555.1 Craseonycteris thonglongyai
TATCTCTTCTAGGACCAGGGAAAATCCAAGTTGCTCACCTGCTGCCCTTTTCCTCCCTCTCTCTCCCAGGACTATGGTGTGCTCCAGGCATGTTACTGTAGCCCCCATCTCTACACTTTCCCTTTTCTTCCTCCCCAGTTCACCTCTCTTTTCTCATCTTCAAATATTTTGATGTGGTTAATAGGTCTCTCAGCTGTGTTTGTGTGTTGTGTAGAAAACCTTTGTTGAAATACGGTTGTTCAATTTGTTGTAAATTCTAGGGGAGTTTTTCCAGAACCTTTTTTTATGCTGCCATTTTGATGATATCTCTCTGCTGGACAAAATATAGTTTAAAACAAAGACTAAAATAAAAGTCAGAAAGAACACTACATAATAATAAAAGTATCAATCCAAGAGAGGACATAACCCTAGTAAATATCTATCACACAACATAGGAGCACCTAAATATATAAACAAATATTGACTCGCATAAAGGCAGAGATCAACGGTAACACAATCATAGTGAGGATTTTAGAACCCACTGACAACAATGGACAGATATTTTAGACAGAAAATCAACACAGAAACAGCAGCCTTACATGACATGCTAGACTAGATAGATTTAATTTAATTAATAATTTTAAAGTATTTTGTCCCAAAACAGCTATGTAAGGTGTCAAATGGTTGTTAGAATTGTTGGGTTTATCACCTTGTAAGGTGTTTAAATTTCTAATCACTGTGTTGTTTTGAACACCCAAAAACAGTAGTAATAATAATTTTTTCATGTGCAAAAAAAAAGAATGACTTGAAAATGTCTACCTCCAGCACTGACCTTTTCTGGGTTCTCAGATCCTCATATTCAATTGGCTGGTAAGACCTCCACCTAGGTGTCCCTTAGATAGCTCAAATTAAACTTATCTTAAAAAGTGAGTCACTTCTTCAAGTCTGTAGTTGTCTATTTTCCCCATTAGAGTTATGAGTTCCTGTATAGCAGAGCTTGAGCTCCTTGGCTGTCTTCATAGAATGGAGCTAAACTAGGATCACAATGAGAAGGGGTATTATCATTACACAACCCTCAGCTAAGAATGGTCTTGTTGGAGGAGTGTTAGTAGCAGGTATAGTAAAGCACTGGGGGAGGGTGGGCACTGCTGTGCTTTGAGCGTCGATATAATTCACACACTTTGAGCATATTAGTTATTATGCTTATTGACATCCATACTCCCCCTACTCCAATGCTCGCTCATACACATATAGACTATGGCCAGACCTTTTTCATGTCTGCTGAGGAAGCGCTCCCTTCACACGTTCTTCACATGCCACCCCCATCAGCCTCAATTTAGATAACCTTCACATACAGGGAAGACTGGAGTTCAGGGCCTTGGAAGGCAAAGCATGTTCTAACTACTCCATCATCCTTTGTGGAGAACTTTTATCCTCTAACCAGAGGATGACTATGATCTGGGGTTTGGGCTGAGGGACTGTGGGCTGAGCAAATTTATACCATAATTTCTGTCATTTATTTTTTGATAGGAAATTTCTTTGTGTATATGTGTGCAAAACCCTATGGAGGTAAAATAGAAAGTCACTATTATCTTCACTTTCTAGTTTAAAAAAAAATCTTACGACTCAAAAGAATTGATTTGAAATAAAGGTGGGCCTAGGAATTTTGGGCTGCTCAGTTCCAGCTCAGAGCACTCACTACTGCCCAACACAACTAAAATCAATCCCTGAATGTCCTGGTTCTTAATTTAGGTAAGCAATCAGCATTTATTGGAGATGCTGCTGGGGGCAGACAGAGCTGGTATTCTGTTTGATTTACTTACAAGATGATGGGGCAATCAGAGGGCAGTGGCCTGTGAACTGCTGCGAGGAAGGAAGGAAGGGCTAAGGATGTGGGACTAGGAATTCTCATCAGGAATGAAACACTTTCCAACTGCTGCACCTAAAGGACTAACTTCAGCATGGAATTTGTGTGCAGTTAGATTGGACTTTGGAAACAGAGGATGAAAAATGAGTTTCCTTCTTTCTGTTCATGAGACCATCCAAGAATGAGCTGGAGCTAAGCCTCTGGTTATAAACTAAACAACAGGACCAGTTATTGGTTTAAATTCTGGCATTCTGCTCTTGTAAGGATATTGGAACTTGGAGAGATTCCCTTACCTTTACAAACCAGCAGAAAGCTGTATGGTTGTCAAGACCCAGGAGAGAATAGTAGGTATATTTAAAGGTAGAGTGGGAGGCTTAATGTGCTGCTTAGAATGCGTTTAGTAATTTTATTACTTTAATTCTCCCATTATGTCTGTGAAAACTTACTGGAAAAGACCTACTTTGGGGATGGGTGGATGGGTGCAGCTGGGGATTAGGTAAGCAATATTAAGGCAGTGGGTACCTTGGAATTAGGAACTGGGATCTTAAAGAGATATAACTTTCTGGGGCCCAGTGTCAGTACATAATTAACTATCTTAAGAATGTACCAGGAGAGTAACACTCCAGTCAATTATTGACATGATGGGAGGTGAACATATAAAATGTGTCCTCATCAATGCACCTGTCTTTGACTCTTGGCTCTTCCACCTGCTAACTGTGGGACAAACAATATGTTTGGTCACTCCTCTGGGTTTCAATTGCTTTTTATGTTAAATGGGTATGACATTAACCTACCTCACAGAGTTATTGAGAGGATTAAATAACCACAATAAATGTGAAAAAGGACTTATAATCCATAACACCGAGTGCAGATATGTAGGGTCAATGTCATCATTACCACATGGTCTTCTGGCTTCTCCTAATTAGCACATTTAGGAGAGAATAAGGATGTCCCAAGACCAAGGAGGAAATGTAAATGAGTCTATGTTAGTCTAGGTGACCTCTAAAGAGGAGAAATGCATGATTGAAGAGGTTGAATTTCTTCCAATAATATCTGTTTTCCTGGAAGCATGTTCACTTTGTCCTCAGGGTAGAGGTACCAAGTTGGGGCTTAACTTCCTTTTGGATATCATCCTCAATTGCCTCTCTGCCTGGTTGGAACATGAGCAGACAAATAAAACTAAACTTAGGAGTTAGAGTCCTATCAAAGGCCAGTCATCTTTACATCAAAATGAAGATTGGATCCATAAACGCTGGATGCACAAACAATCAGCCCAGCCAGAGAGGCAGTATAGAGTCAGGGGAGAGCACTTCACTAGGAGTCAAACCAGAGGTTCTACTCTGACTCTGCTTCTAACCAGCTGTGAGAACTTGCATGAGTCTGAGAGTTGTGCTGTATTATCAAATTAGAGAGAGAGGGAGTATTTGAGAACCCCTTCTAAGGTATAAGGCAGCATATAAATTGAATTAGTTACTATTATTAACTATGTTGCATATTGTAGAGAGTTGTTATTTTTGTTATTCTATCCTTAAATGTGACATTTTTGGTTGAAAGGGGGACACGCATGTTGGATTGGTATATCTCATTTCTATTTATTAGATAAATAATTGAAAATACAGGATCAATTGCTTTTATCACAATTAGCAGATTTGAAGAATGGATTTATTCAATAGTGGAGGAGAACCTTGAAGACTTCTGCTCAGGGGATGTTGGGATAACTTCGTAAGTTCAGCACTTGCCTTGCAACCATGAGTTCCCAGTTCTGTTCTACCTACTGCAGCCCCATGTCTGCCTGTATGGAATGAAACCATGTCACAACTAATGATGTACAACTTTGGAAACTGGTCTGGGCCCTTCCCTCTTCTCTCTATTTCTCCTATCAAACAATAAAATAAATCTTAAAAAAAAAGGGGGAAGCCGGGATGGCTCAGCGGGTTAAGCGCTCGCTTTGAAGCCCCGGGGACCGAGGATCGAATCCCGGCTCCGGCCCAGGCGGACCCACATGCTGAGCTGGGGAGTTCCCACAGTTCAGTTCTCTAGCTGTCTCTGTCTCTGTATATCTCTCTCTTTCTGTCAAAAATAAAATAAAAATAAATATGCACTGAAGATAAAAGAATTACTCTCTATTAAAAAAATTAAAAAAAAAAGACTTCTGCTCAAATATGAGGTTTATTTGGGGGTAATAGAAATGTTCTGGTGTAAGAAGGAGTGATATTTGCATGACACTGTGAATATACTAAAACAAACAAACACCCACTGAATTCATTTTAAAATGGAAAACTTTACTTTAACTTAAAATACTGAAAAAAATTTTCTGCCCAGAAGTCACAAAGTCAATGAAGCCTAGACCTGAAGCAGTGAGAACAGGCCCAGGGCAGGTAAGTCAAACAACTTCTTATTATGTGAATTGTGTACTTCTGAGAGATAAGGGAGTCTTTTGGGTGGTGTGCGTGTGTGTGTGTGTGTGTGTGTGTGTGTGTGTGTGTGTGTGTGAGAGAGAGAGAGAGAGAGAGAGAGAGAGAGAAAGAGAGAGAGAGAGAGAGGTGGGAGGAGAGGGAGAGAGAGAGACAGAGACAGAGAGAGATGAACTACTTAGATGTAAAAGCAATGCATCCCAGGAACAGTGAAGATGGAGTAGCATTGATAATGGTTGTAGAAATGGTGATCCCAGTGTGGTTTTGGGAAATATTGATTGAAGGATCCCTATTGGCTTAAGAGATGAGTAGTGTGCATTTGCTTATCTGAGGGACAAGGAAAACAGTTAACTGTTGAAAAATTCAAACTGAGGTTAACCAACCATTCTGGTTTGCCCAGAACTGAGGGCTTTCCTGAGATGGGAAGACAGTCTTTTTTTTTTTCTAGAAGACTTTATTTTTTCTAGCTTTAGTGAGGTATGATTGCCAAATAAAAATTCTACACTCTTAGGTTGTACAATGTGATTTTTAAGGTGTACAAGATGATTTAATATACATATATGTTGTGTAATAATTAGCACAATTGAATTAATTAGTACACCACACCCATCACCTCACATAGTTACCATTTTTTACTTGCGTGTGGTGACATTTAAGATCTACTCCCTTAGCAAATTTCAAGTGTACAGTACAGTCTTATTAACTATAATCACTATGATGTATATTAGATGCCCAGATTTTATTCATCTTATAACTGAAGGTTTTTATTCTTTGACCAACAATCCAAGTGTTCATCAGTGGATGAATAAATAAATAAAATGTGGGGTATGTGTACAGTGAAATATTTGGCTATGAGAAAGGAATTCTTCTATTTGTGACAACATGGGTGAACCTGAAGGATATGATGAATGAAATAAGCTAGATACAAAAAGACAAATGCTGTATGATGTCACTTACATGTGGAATCTAAAAAAGTAAAACTCACAGAAACATAACTGGATGGTGGTGGTCTGGGTCTCCAGGGTGAGGAAATAGGGGAGAATGTCCTGGGCAAACTAGGTTGCCCTAAAACTGGTACCCCTGTTAGCAAAGAGGGTGAAAGGACCTGAAGAATGTTTACAACACTCTTGTAGATGAAAGTGAAATGTCATCCCTGGTTAGTATATAGGAGAATACAATTCAAGAATGAAACCAGAGAGAGAAAAAAAATGAAGGGATACTGGGAAATGAAAACTATTGTTGAAATGTTAGTGAGTGGGAAACTGTGTCAGGGAGATCAAAGAACATCTTCTGATGTACCCCTAGGTCTTGGAAAAGATAAAGGGTACCATTCACACAGGACAGTTTTTGGAAGCAGTAGTAGCAGTTTTGCAGTTTTGATACAAAGCACAGGAGTGCTCATACAAATTAGGAAATGAAGAAGAACTGGGTTTCTAGCTTTCTGAGTCTAGGGCTAGATTGATGGTTTGGGGGAAGCCGGGATGGCTCAGTGGGTTAAGTGCTCACTTTGCATTGCCAGGGACCGAGGATCGAATCCCGGCCCCGGCCCAGCCCGTGCAGAACCATGTGCTGCACTGGGAGCTCCCCCAGTTCAGTTCTCTCTCTGTCTCTGTATCTCTCTCTCTCTCTCTCTCTCTCTCTCTCTCTCTCTCTCTCTCGCTCTCGCTCTCTCTCTCCCTCTGTCAAAAAACAATTAAAAATAAATAAATAAATATTAAAAAATAAGGACAAAGCAACATTTTAGATTGATGGTTTGTTTTCTTTTGAGACTGACAGAGGTTATCACACCTAGATAATCAAGTGGCCTTTTCCTTTGGGACCTTTATCAAAGATAAGGCATTAATTCAAATGTTTACTGAATGCCTATAGTGAATTATGTCATATGATAGTGTGTTAGGGATAAAATAGTAAACAAAATTGACATGATTTTTGCCTCTATGGCAAGTAATCATTTAACTGCTGCAAGAAGTATGGGGATTCAGAGATAATATAGCAGGGCTACCTGACATGGGCTGGGAAATCAGAGAAAGCTTTCCAGAGGAAATGAGGTCTAAGCATAGGCCTGAAGGGTAAATAAGAATTAGCTAGGGGAAGCTGGGATGGCTCAGTGGGTTAAGTGCTCACTTTGCAGCGCCGGGAACCGGGGATCGAATCTCGGCCCCGGCCCATGCGGAACCATATGCTGAAATGGGAGCTCCCCCAGTTCAGTTCTCTCTCTGTCTCTGTCTCTGTATCTCTCTCTCTCTCTGTCAAAAATAAAAATAAATAAAAATATATATTTAAAAATAAAAGAATTAGCTAGGGGATCAGATATGGGACAGGCATCTCAAGCACAGGGAACAACATGAGCAAAGAGCATGAACATTTGAAGAATTATGATATGGTTCAGTATAACCAAAATGGGCTGTACTCTTCCACATGTGGTCCATAGACAATTTGCATCAAGGTTACACTTTTTAAAAATGCAGTTGTTTGGGAAGCCAGGATGGCTCAGTGGGTTGAACACTTGCTTTGAAGCCCCAGGGTCCAGGGATTGAGTCCCAGCCCTGGTCTCTGGAGCTTAGCTTGCCCAAGACTCTCTGCAGGGATAAGGGGATCAACATATGAGTATACCTTATTTAGGGGACACTGGTTGGAAAGTTATGCTGTTGGCCATAACAAGGAGTATAGACTTTGTTCAATAGTCAATGGGGACCCACTGAAAGTTTTAGGAAGGAAGTAACTTGAACTAATTTGTTGTTTAAAAAAAATTGTTCAGAGAGGGAGACTGGATTAAAGTGGGACAAGTTTGAAGATGGGGATTTTAGCTACAAGAGTATTGCAATAGTCAAGTTTTTCAACTCATCTGACCTAACAAATAAAGAAAAGTGTTTCATTCAATGATTATAGGTTAACAACACTCTTCTAATTCACCTGTTTTCTTTAATCCTGATATAATAAGGCACTGATGTGTGTCAGGAGCTGAAAGAAGATTATGCCCTATATTTCATTTTAACTTATTATGATGACAAAGATTCATACTCATGTTTGAAGTTTCTTAAATTAGAAATATGGGAAGCTGAAACTAGTGGAAGCCTTCCCATATTATTGGCCCTAGACTTCACTCATGAGACACCACCCCCCTCATTGAATGAGAGGTAAGATCAGAATCCCTGAAATGAAGTGCAAAATAAGAAGCCAGGAAGATTCCAATTGTTGCATAAACCAACAAAAGTAGAAGTATTAGAAGGCAAGTGATATCTGGCAACAGGGTAACAAAGTGCCTGAGGTAAATGGGGCACATTCTGGCTGACCCACATTTTGCTCTGCCAGTTCCCTTGTGAGAAGTGGACAGTGATTCCTTGCCTCCACGAATAGTCAGTCACCCAGACTAAAGTAATCTCAAAGGCATAAAGGAATCTGTAGAAGGCAGCATTGTGTGAGCCTAGGGATTTTAAAAGCTGCTTGTCTATGAAACATTTTTCATTTGGGGAAGAACATGGCTCTGAAGGTGTGTGGTGTGGTCTGACCTGCTGGAGCCAGCTTGGTCTGCTCAGAGTCAGTTTTCCCACCCTAGTTAAGACTATACTGCAGGTAAAAGAAACAGCTCTTGCTACCCAGAGTAAATTAGTCATGAAGAAACCTGCTCCTCATTCTGTCTCCTGGCTTGCCATAAATGCCTGAAGCCCGGACTTAGAGTTGGTATGTACTTTTAATTATTTCAAGAGCTGGCATCACCTGCCTAATAGTATAAGTGTCATGAAATTACTGCAGAGTTGCATGAGTTTGGGCCATAAATCTTATTCATTTCGCCTACATCTCATACCTTAATTCACTGGAGTATAAAATGTCATTTACACTGGTTCTTAGTTCACTTAATCATAATTAAATGACCTCAGAGGGTAGTAATTCATTGAGGCTCGGGCTTTGATGTGACATAAATAACAATCTTGTTTGCCATGTGGACAGATTCCTCTACACTTTTACATCGGCTACAGATCTTGTGGAATATATAACATCGGATTTTTGGTGTGGGCATGTGCTCTGGTTACATGGAACATCTGGGCCACAGATGTTGTTGAGGGAACAAGCTAAATGGTCCTCCTTGGAATTGTGTTGCACCATCTTTAGGCCTCCCTAGGCCTTCCCTTGGTGCCTTTCCATTCTTCAAAAATGAGTTTTTGTCCCATAGTGAGCTTAGATAAGAGGAAACTTCCTTTTTCAACTTCTGATCCTTGTGCTATTCTCTTTCAAAAGCAATTAAGGGGTCAGTGGCTCAAGGGCTTCTAGATTTTATCTCTAGATGTAAGGTTTCCAGGATCATGTTTCTAATCATGATGGGTTTGCTAGAATCCAGATGCTTAAGACCAGCAGCTCTTGGGACCATATTAATTTGGACACTCCCCTTAACTTGGCAAAAATTTTGTTGTCTTTCCATCTAAATAAAATTCTCTCATCTTCTCCACTATTATCAATGGCACTATAATCCTTGTGATCTCCTAAATTCAAACCTGTATAGTTTGTGGTAGGCAAAATAGTGCCCCAAATCCCTGAAGATATCCAGGTCCTAATCTCTAGCAGCTGTGAATGTGTTAAATCACATGCCAATGGAGAATTAAGATTGCAGGAATTAAGTGATTAAGTGTGGAAATCAGATTAGTTGGGAAGTCTGAATTATCCAGGTGTGCCTAATGTAATCACAAAGGTGCTTTAAATTGGAGGAGAGAAGCAGAGTCAGGCAGATAAGACTAAAAATGAAAGGCTCAGAGAGATGCAATGCTGCTGGCTTTGGAGATGAAAGAAGAGGGTCATAAGGCAAGGAATGTGACTGTTTTCCAAAAACTGGAAAGGTTACAGAAAACAAGTGTCATCTAAAACTTCCAAAAAGAAATGCAGCTTTACTGACTTTTGACATACAGAATTGTAGTATAATGTGTTTGTGTTATTTTAAGCCATCAAGTTTGTGGTAATTTGTTATAGCGGTAACAGAAAACAAATATAAAGCCAATTGTTACTTTTTATCTTTCACCATATCAATATAGACGATTAGTCTTCTGGATCCGTTTTCAGCCACATCTCTCAGATTCTTATCACTTTACTTGGTATTTCTACCTGCATAATAACTTGAATAGTTTCATGGAATCCAAAATTCTTTGTTCTAAATGATCCTATATATGGATAGTGGAAGAATTATCCCCATATATGATTTTCATCATATTACTCTTGCTTAGGAATAAGTTATGGCATTACATTGCATCAATTTTCAAATTCTTATTCTGGCTTCCAAGATTTTACCATTAGAATATAGGGTTAATAGGAAAGCACCTTGCTATTTGCACATCTTTTATGTATGAAGTGTGTTAAAATAAAATATGGTGCATGTTTAAATAAAAAAAAAAAATTACAGTAAAAAACACATTGCCATTAATCCCCCTCAAAACACTCCCCCCATGGGGATGCTGGGATGGCTCAGTGAGTTAAGTGCCCTTCTTGCAGCCCTGGGGTCCAAGGATCAAATCCCGACCCAAGCCCATGCAGACCCATATGCTGAGCTGGGGTGTGGCCGCCAGTTTTGTTCTCACCAGGGAGAGCTTCCATTTCGGAGGCCCCTGATTCAGCCCCCAGCTTGTAGGGGTGTGCTCCCCATGCATGAGGCTCCTGGCCCAGTTCCCACCCTGTGTGGCCCCCACCCACCTGTGTGGAATAAAACCATGTCAAAAACTGATGATGTACAACAGTGGAGACTGTACTGGGCCCTCCTCCTTCTTTCTGTCTCTGTCTCACTCTCTGTCAAAAATAATAAAAATAAGGGAGGAAAAGATGGTGGCATGAGAGGAGAATCCTGATACTTACCTGAGAAGGGACTTATGAACAAAGGGGAATCCACAGGGGAAACCCTGAGAAGCACCCTCAACTGAGAGAACCACACAACACAGAACAACACCCAAAGGTTAGAGAAAAAAGGGGAGAATGGGAGAGGAGAGGGGAAGAAGCAGTTCGGGGACTGGGATGCAGAGCATGGCCCGGGGCTGGCAAAAACAAAGGGGGATTGGGGAACTACGATCAAAGTGGAGCTAGATCGAGGGCAGACTGGAAGCTGAGACCTAAGGAGAGTGGAAGCCTCACAAGACTGTGGACAATTTAACATCCGAACTCAATGGGCAGCATGCAGTGGCCTAATCAGATCATGGAGCCTGAGGAGCAACACAGACTGTGGAACAGGGTGGCTGCACTTCCCTGGCAGGCAGGGAGAGAACAGGGCGCCAGCCCACAGCAGCTCGGAACCCTTGATTTACAGAGGAGAGGAGATCGACTGTGAGGGAGCACATTTTGAAGACAAGGCACTTGGAGTGAGGGCAGCGGCTCAAGTGGACACGAAGTCAGCATGCTCAGCTGTATTAGATGTGCTTAGAGTGAATCTGCCGGTCTTTGAGACCCTGCAGAGCCGTGGGCCTAGTGTGGCTGCTGGACGAGCTGTGGCCCGTGCTCTACCAGGCTTTCGGCACACCACAGACCAAGCCACCAATGGCACTACCACCTGCAAGGCCGACGGGGCTTTCAGCATGCCGCTGACTGGGCACAAAAGCCCTGCCCACAAGGCCGACCGGGCTTTTGGCGCACCACTGACCGGGCCACAGCGGCACCCCCACCCGCGTGGCGTACCAGGCCTCTGCCAAGCCCCGGCCCACATCACCACACACACCGCCACCCTGCGGCCCGGCTCACAGACGCAATTAAAGGAAAAGGAGCCGATCAGAGGGGAGAAAGACCTGAGCTGCTGCGGCCCGCCCACACTGAACCACCAGCCCCCCTGCTAAAAGAGGAATCTGCTGTTGTGTCTCAGGTCCGCCCTAGCTCCTACTTACACACCCCCACCCCCAGCCTGCACCTTCTCTACCCTGCCTTCTAACAGCTAAGATAGCAACCTGAAGAGCAACCCCAGGACACAGAAACTGACTGCTTCCCTCAACTCTCTCCCAAAATCTCCTCCTCCCACAACTGAGCCCATAAAAAAATATAAAGAGAAGCCCATCTGATAGGCAAAAGCTCAGAGGGAAAACATACTCATGCCTAGAGCAAAAAGAATCACATCAAACACAATGCATACCTCAGAATCCAAATCCCCTCCAAAAGATCAGGGGCATTCTATAGTAAAGCAGCTTGCACACTTGAAATCAAATCTAAGTGAAACAGAATTCAGGGCTGCAGTACTCAAGACACTCAGAGAGCTCACTCAATGCTGGCAAAGTCCCCAGACACAGTTAAATGACCTCCACAAGTAATTTTCTGAGCAAAATGAGTACCTTACCAATAAAATTGAGAACTTTGAGCAGAACCAAAAGGAACTCCTCAAAATGAAAGGTATAATGGGAGAGTTGAAAAAAGAGTTGACCAGAATAGAAAACAGGGCTGACCAGCTAGAGGAAACGATAAGTGAAATCGAAGATAGAAACATGGAAATGTCACAGAGGGAAGAAGGAAGGGAAAGGAGAATCAAGAGAAATGAAAGAGCCCTACAAGAACTTTCTGACTTCATCAGAAAGAACAATATTAGAATAATAGGGGTACCAGAAGGGAGCGAGATGAAATCTTCTCAGAGTCTACTGAAACAAATAGTGGATGAGAATTTTCCTAACCTATGAGAAGAGCTAGAACCCCAAATTCAAGAGGAAAACAGGAGCCCTAGACCCTAGCAGATCTTCTGCAAGGCACGTTGTTCTGAAGATGACAAAGACCAAAGAAAAAGAAAGAATCCTCAAGGCTGACAGGGAAAAACAAAATATAACTTTCAAAGGAAAATCTATCAGGCTGTCACCAGACTTCTCAGCAGAAATTCTGCAAGGCAGGAGGAAGTTGAGCCCAATCTTCAAAATATTAAAAGAGAGAAATTTCCAGCCAAGAATTAACTATCCAGCAAAATTAACCTTTAGATATGAAGGAGGAATTAAGGCCTTTTCAGATATACAGAAGCTGAAGGAATTCTCCAGCTCAAAACCAGCAATCCAAAAAATACTGATGGAGGCTATTCGGCCTGAATCAAGAAATCAAAATAAATGGAGAAAAGTAGGGACAACAGAAAAATAAAAAGGAGAGAAGAAATGGATACAGGATATCCTCATACATCAATCATCACCCTTAATGTAAATGGACTGAATTCACTAATAAAGAGGCACAGGGTAGCAGCCTGGATTAAAAAGCAAAATCCAACCATATGCTGCCTACAAGAGACACACCTCAGCCACAGAGATAAACATAGATTCAGGGTAAAAGGATGGAAAACAATACTCTAGGCAAATGGCAGCCAGAGAAAAGCAGGAGTGGCCATACTGATTTCTGATGAAATAGACATCAGGATTAAAAATAATAATAAGACACGAAGATGGACATTTCATTTTGATAAAAGGGACAATACATCAAGAAAATATGACACTCATTGATAGATATGCCCCCAATCAGGAAGCACCAAAATTTATAAAGCAACTACTAACAGATCTAATAGGAGAATTTGACAAAAATATAATTATAGTGGGGATATAAACACCCCCTGACAACATTGGACAGATCATCCAAGCAGAAAATAAATAAGGAAATTACAGTTTTAAATGATACATTACAGGAAGTAGACATAATTGACATCTATAGGACAGACTATCCTACAACACAGGGCTATACATTTTACTCTAGTGCACATGGAACATTTTCAAGAATATAACATATCCTGGGACTTAAATCCAATTTCACCAAATTTAAGGGCATTCAAATCATACCAAATGTATTCTCAGACTACAAAGCGTTGAAACTACAGATAAGTTGCAGAGAGAACCATATATACTTGGAGAATGAACAACATGCTATTAAAAAGTGACCGGATAAAAGAGGAAATATAACAAGAGATTTTAAAAATTGTAGAAACAAATGACAATGAAAACACGACGGACCAAAATTTCTGGGACACAGCGAAAGCAGTATTAAGAGGAAAATTTATATCATTACAGGCCTATCTCAAGAAACAAGAAAAACTACAAGAAAACATCCTCACATCTCATCTTATAGAACTAGAAAAAGAAGAACAGAGGTCCCCCAAAGCCAGCAGAAGAAAATAATTAATAAAAATTAAAGCAGAACTTAACGAAATTCAGAACTGAAAAACAATAGATAAAATTAATGCCACAATAAACTAGTACTTTG
This sequence comes from Craseonycteris thonglongyai, assembly GCA_004027555.1. Taxonomy (NCBI): domain Eukaryota; kingdom Metazoa; phylum Chordata; class Mammalia; order Chiroptera; family Craseonycteridae; genus Craseonycteris; species Craseonycteris thonglongyai. The sequence continues at coordinate 13,429 of PVKE010017710.1, forward strand.
GAAAAATCAATAAAATTGTCAAACCACTGGATAGGCTCATGAATGGGCAAAGAGAAGAATCTCATATTTCCAGAATACGGGATGACAGGGGAGAGATCACAACTGATACTGCAGAAATACAAACAATCATAAGAGATTATTATGAAAGACTCTATGCCAACAAATTTGACAATTTAGAGGAAATGGACAAATTTCTAGAAACATAGTTTACCTAAACTGAACCAAGATTTGGATAACCTAAATAGACCAATCAACAGTACAGAAATTGAAACAACTATCCAAAACCAGCCCAAAGGCAAAAGGCCTGGACCAGATGGTTTTACCAATGAGTTCTACCAGTCATTCAAGGAAGAACTAATGCGACTCCTCCTCAAACTACGCCAGAAAATTCAAGATGAGACAGTACTACCCAACTCTTTCTATGAAGCTAATATCTCCCTAATACCAAAACTTGGGAAAGACAATACCAAAAAGGATAACTATAGGACAATCTCACTGATGAACACCAATGCAAAAACCTTAAATAAAATGTTAGCTAACAGAATACAACAATGCATTAAAAAGATTATTCACCAGGACCAAGTGGGATTTAGCCCAGGGGCACAAGGATGGTTCAACATTCACAATTCAATCAATGTAATCCAGCATATAAACCAAACAAAGGATAAAAGCCACATGATTATCTCAATTCATGCAGAGAAAGCATTCGACAAGATACAACATCCATTTATGATAAAAAAAACAGTGAATAAAATGGGAATTGAAGGAAAGTACCTCAACATAATAAAGGCCATATATGACAAACCCTCAGCAAATACTATACTGAATGGGGGAAAGCTGAAGCCTATTTTCCTAAAATCAGGAACAAGACAGGGATGCCCCCTGTCACCTCTGCTGTTCAACATAGTTCTGGAAGTTCTAGCCAGAGCAATCAGACAAGAGAAAGGAATAAAAGGTATTAGAATCAGGAGAGAAGAAGTCAAACTGTCACTCTTTGCAGATGAAATGACCCTGTATATAGAAAACTCTAAAGACTATCAGAAATCTATTAAAATTAATAGGAAAATACAGTAGAGTTGCAGGCTACAAAATCAATGTCCCAAAATCAACTGCATTTTTGTATGCCAACAGTGAAACTTCAGAAAGAGAGATGAGAAGACCCATTCCCTTTGCCATTGCAAACAAAAAATGAAATGCCTAGGAATAAATTTAACAAAGAACGTGAAGGACTTATACAATGGAAACTATACGACACTGTTAAAAGAAATTAAAGAGGACACAAAGAAATGGAAAGACATTCCAAGTTCATGGATTGCAAGAATCAACATAGTTATAATGGCCATACTCCCCAAAGCAATATACAGATTCAATACCATTCCCATCAAAATCCCACAGTTATTCTTTTTTTTTTTAAGCTTTATTTTATTGATTTTTGACACAGAGAAACAGAGACAGAGAGAAGAGGGAGGGCCCAGAGCAGTCTCCATAGTTGACATTAGTTTTCCATATAGTTTCACTCCACAGGTGGGTACAGGGCTGCGCAGGGCAGGAACTGGGCTGGGAGCCTCCCAAATAGGTCCCTGGCAAGAACTAAACTGGGGGCACTCCCCAGCACAGCATGTGGGTCCGCATGGGCCGGGGCCAGGATTCGATCCTCGGTCCCTCGGGCTTCAAAGCGAGTGCTTAACCCGGTGAGCCATCCCAGCTTCCCCTCTTTTTTTTTATTGTTAAATTTAATGTGGTGACATTGAATGGTAACAATTAGATAGTTTCCAGATGTACAAGTCCACATCACATCACCCATGCATCGCATTAGGTGCCCACCACCTTGAACCAGCTCCCCTTCCATCACCATATATCTGGTGCTCATTCCCACCTCCTCCCCTTCCCTCCCCCCTCCTTCCCCCTCTTCAGGTAACCACCAAACCATTGAATGTGTCCATAATGCTGGTGCCCACTCCCACCTCCCCTCCCACTCTCTCTCTCCCTTCCTCCCCTTCCCTCAAGTAATCACCAAGCTACTGAGTGTGTACATAGGTCTCTGTGTCTTTGTTACTTTCAGTTTTATATTCCACCTATAAGTGAGGTCATATGTTTCTTAATTCTTTCAGTCTGACTTATTTCGCTTAATAAGATGGTCTCTAGGTCCATCCATGTTATCAAAAATGACTGTATTTCATCATTTCTTATCGCTGAGTAGTATTCCATTGTGTAAATGTACCACATCTTCTTGATCTAGTCAACTATCGAAGGGCATTTTGGTTGTTTCCATGTTCTGGCCACCCACAGTCATTCTTTCAAGAAATAGATTTTAAAAATTATCAAATTTGTATAGGACCACAAAAGACCACGAATCGCAAAAGCTATCCTAAGAAAACAAGGATAAAGCTGGGGGCATCTCACTGCCTGACTTTTATCTGTACTACAAAGCCTCAGTAATCAAAACAGCTTGGCACTGGAGGAAAAACAGGCACATGGACCAATGGAACAGATTGAAAACCCAGAAATAAACCCACAAATTTATAGACAGATTATTTTTGATAAAGGTTCAAAAAATATACAGTGGGGAAAAGAAAGCCTCTTCAGTAAGTGGTGCTGGGAAAATTGGAAAACCACATGCAAAATGCTGATTGTGAACTGCGATCTCTCACCATATACCAAAATTAACTCAAAATGGATTAAAGACCTCCAAATAAGAAAGGAAACAATAAATTGCATAGAAGAAAACATTGGCACTAAACTTATAGACCTGGGATTCAGGGAGGACTTTATGAATTTGACCTCAATGGCAAGAGAAGTAAAAGCACAAGTAGATGAATGGGACCTTATCAAGCTAAAAAGATTCTGCACTGCAGAGGAAACCATCAACAAAGCAAAGAGGCAACCAACCAACTGGGAGAATATATTTCCAAACAATGCCTCTGATAAGGGGCTAATATAAAAAATATATAAAGAACTTGTACAGCTCAACAAGAAAAAAAAAACAAGCAATCCAATTAAAAAATGGGCAGATGACCTTAACAGACACTTCTCTCATGAAGACATACATATGGCCAACAGATATATGAAGAAATGCTCCACTTCACTAGCAATTAGGGAGATGCAAATAAAAACCACTATGAGATACCATCTTTCACCTGTTAGAATGGCTATCATCAACAAGACAAGGGATAGCAAGTGCTGGAGAGGCTGTGAAGAAAAAGGAATCCTCATACACTGCTGGTGGGAATGTAAACTGGTACAACCACTATGGAAGGCTGTATGGAGATTTCTCAAAAATTTAGGAATGGAATTGCCATATGACCCAGCCATTCCTCTACTGAGTATCTACCCAAAAAACCTGAAAACCTTAATCTTTAAAGATATTTGTGCCCACATGATCATCGCAGAACTTTTCACAGTGACTAGAACATGGAAACAACCAAAATGCCCTTCGATAGATGACTGGATAAAGAAGTTGTGGTGTATTTACACAATGGAATACTATTCAGCGATAAGAAATGATGAAATACAGTCATTTGTGGCAACATGGATGGACCTAGAGACCATCTTATTAAGCGAAATAAGTCAGACTGAAAGAATCAGGAAACATATGACCTCACTTATAGGTGGATTATAAAACTGAAAGTAACAAAGACACGGAGACCTATGTAAGAACTCAATAGCTTGGTGATTGCCTGAGGAAAGGGGAAGGAGGGGAGAAAGTTGGGAGAGGAGTTGGGAGTGGGCACCAGCATTATGGACACACTCAATAGTTTGGTGGTTACCTGGGGAGGGGGAAAGAGGGGTGAGGAAGATTTGGGCTGGGGAGGTGGGAGTGGACACCGGATACATGGTGATGGAGGGGAATCTGATTCTGGGTGGTGAGCACATAATGCGATGCATAGGTGAGGTGATGTGGACTTGTACATACAGAAACTATCTAATTGTTACAAGTCAATGTCACCCCAATAAATTTAACAATAATAATAATAATAATAAACCTTTAAAAAATACCCCCCTCACTTAGAACACACTTATTCCATCATTCTTGCTGCTTTCTGAATCAGTTCTGGAAGTCTTTTGTGAATTTTTAGCTGTGCTGTCATGGCTGCCTTGATGTCCTGAATCAATTCAAAATGTGTACCGTTCATGGTTATTTTTACTTTATGGAACAGCTAGAAGTTGCACAGTGCCAGATTCAGTGAATAAGGTGGATAAGGATACACCATACTGTTTTTATTTGACAGACATTGCTGTACCAGAAGCAATGTGTAACCTGAATTGATTCAGAACACAAGGCAGCCACAACAGCACAACTGAAAACACTCACAAAAGAGAACTTCCAGAACTACTTCAGAACGTGCCAAGAACAATGGGATAAGTGTGTTCAAAGCAAGGGGAGAGTGTTTTAGGTGGAATTAATGGCAATGTGTCTTTTACTGTAATAAATTTGAATTTAAACATTTACCATATTTTTTATTACATCTGGTAAATGTAAAGAATCACTATTAACAGTAAGAAACTTCTGATCTCTTTTGCTTGCTAATGAGACCAATATCTTACTTTCCTCCCTGTTCAGGCAGGCTGGTTTCACACGGAAACAATCTAAGACAAACATTGTGCTCATATCCCACCATATTATTTTGTAAGTGTTAGCCATAGCTCCGTTTTTCAAGTGTTTTCTTTTAAAAGAAAGCTTTCTGTTTCAGTTATCTATTGCTTCACAGTAAACTACCCCAAAATTTAGTGACTTGAAACAACAATTTATTATTGTGAGTTGGCTGGGTTGTTCTTGTGTTCCAGTTATATTTGTTGAGATTACTCTATGCCTAAATTCAGCTGGTGGCTGAGCTGAGCTGCCTTGGTGCTCTGTCATGTGTTCTGTTTTGTTTGTTTGTTGTTTTATTTTTTGTTTCTTTTTCTCTCTGCATGATATCTTATCCTCCAGGGCCTTTAAATGTAGCTTCTTTCTCTCTCCAGAAAGATTATCTCAGGTTTTGTTACATTACAACATGGCATCTGAACTCTAAAATAGAGTATTCCAAGAAGACAAGCCTCTACTTGTATTGTGCTTGCTAATATCCCTTTGGCCAAAACAAATCACAAGTTCAACCTTACAATCAATGTGGGAGAGAACTACACAAGGGCATAAACACTGGACAGAGTGTTTTATTGAGAGCCACCAATATAAGTTTACCACAGTCCTTTTTTATATACTTTTTAAAATCAAAAGAGTTTTTTGAGCAGTTTTAGGTTTGCAGAAAAATTGAGCAGATAATACAAAAAGTTTCTGTATATTGATATTCTTAAAATTTTTGTTTTTGTTTATTTATTTAAATTTTTATTGTTAAATTTATTAGGGTTACATTAATTAGTATATTTTATTTATTTATTTATTTATTTTTGACAGAGAGAAAGAGAGAGAGAGAGAGAGAGAGAGAGAGATACAGAGACAGAGCAAGAACTGAACTTGGGGAGCTCCCAGTTCAGCACATGTTTCCACACTGGCCGGGGCCAGGATTTGATCCCGGGTCTCCGGCGCTTCAAAGTGAGTGCTTAACATACTGAGCCATCTCGGCTTCTCCAGCTTATATTAAATAGTAAAAATTACATATTTTTTTATTTATTTATGACAAATAAAAATTGTATATATTTAAGGTATAGTATATGATGTTTTGATATATGTATAAACTGTGAAAAAATTACCACAATCAAATTAACTTATCCATCAGTTACCATAGTTTTTTGTGTGCCTGATTAGAATACTTGAGATCTATTCTCTTAGCAAATTTCAAGTGTACAATACAGTACAGACAGTGCCAGACTTATGATGTTTCCACTTAAGATTTTTCAATTTTACAATGGTATGAATGCAATTGATACAAACTCAGTAGAAACCATACTTCAAATTTTGAATTTTGATCTTTTCTCAGGCTAGCAATATGTGTCATGATACTCTCTCATGATGCTGGGCAATGGCAGCAAGCTACAGCTCCCAGTCTGCCACATGATCTGGAGGGTAAACAACCCACACTCTCGTCTAGAGTATATTCACTGTGTTAGATGATTTCAGCCAACTGTAAGTATTCTGAGCATGTTGAAGGTAGACTAGGCTAAGCTACGATGTCTCGTAGGTTAGGTGTATTAAATGTATTTTATACTTATGATATTAACAAAGAGTTTATCAGGATGTAACCTCATTGTATATTGATGAGTATTTGTACTATTAATATTAACTAATGTCACCGTGTTGTACATTGAGTCTCCAGAACTTAATTAATCTTATAACTGACAGTTTGTACCCTTTATCAATCTCTCCCTTTTTCACCTATCCCCCAGCATTTAAGCCTCTTATAACCATCATTCTAATTTCTATCACTATAAATTGACTTTAAAAAATTAAATACTCCATATAAGTGATAGCATTTTCTGTCACACAGATCTGTGAGGTCATCTCAGACCATCCAACCCCAGATGAGCTATCAGGTACATATAGCTAAGTGAGTGATCCAAGAGAATCCAGAAGAAGCATCCAGTTCAATCTAGCCCAAATTCCTGATTCCCAATATTTGTGAGCATAATATGTTTTTATAATTAAATTTATTGGGGTTGGGGAAGCTGGGATGGCTCAGTGGGTTAATCGCTCACTTTGCAGTGCCAGGGACCAAGGATTGAATCCTGGCCCTGGCCCTGGCCCTGGCCCTGGCCCGTGTGGACCCATGTGCTGAACTGCGGAGTTTCCCCAGTTCAGTTCTCTCTGTCTCTGTATCTCTCTCTATCTCTCTCTCTCTCTGTCAAAAACAATACAAAAAAAAAAGATTTAAAAATTTTACTGGGGGAAGCTGGGATGGCTCAGTGGGTTAAGTGCTCACTTTGCAGCTCCAGAGACTGAGGATTGAATCCCAGCTCCAGCCTGTGTGGACCCATATGCTGAACTGGGGAGTGCCCCCAGTTCGGTTTTCACCGGGGCGAGACCGCAGCCCAGTTCCTGCCCTGTGCAGCCTCGCGCCCACCTGTGCAATAAAACTATGTGGAAAAACCAATGATGTACAACTATGGAGACTGTTCGGGGCCCTCCCCCTTCTCTCTGTCTCTGTATCTCTGTCTCTCTCTCTCTCTCTTTCTCTCTCTGTCAAAAACAATAAAAATAAATCTTTAAAAAAATTTTTATTGGGGTTACATTGATTGGTAAAAATTACATAGGTTTCGTGAGAACCCTGGATAGCTCAGCAGGTTAAGCACTCACTTTGCAGCCCCAGGGTTTGAGGATCAAGTCCTGGCCCCAGCCCATGCAGACCCATATGCTGAACTGGGGTTGTACTTCCCATGTGAAAGGCACCTACTTTGGTTCTTGCTAAGGCAAGCTTCCCACGTGTGGCAGGCCCCTGGTTCATCCCCCAGCTCGCAAGGGTGTGCCCCCAATGTGGGAGGATGCCAGCCCAGTTTCTGCCCTGCGCAGCCCCTGCCCACGTGTGTGGAATGAAAACCAGATCAAAAAATGCTGATGTACAACTATAGAGACTGCTCTGGGCTCCTGGGCCCTCCCCATTCTCTCTGTCTTTCTCTGTCTCTGTCAAAAACAATAAAATAAATATTTTTTAAAATTACATAGGTTTCAGATGTACAATCCAACATTACATTCTCTATGCATTGTATTATGTGCTCACCACCAAGAGTCAGCTCTCTTTCAACACCATATATTTCATGTCCTCTCCCTACTCCGCCCCTCCCCCACTAACTCACCTACCTTCCCCTTTACCCTCAGGTAACCATTGAACTATGACTGTGTCCATGACTTTTTGTTTCTTTGTTACTTTAATTTTATATTCCACCTATAAGTGATGCCATGTTTCTTGAATTCCTTCAGTCTGATTTATTTTGCTTAATAAGATGGTTTAAGATCCATCCAAATTGTGACAAATGGCTGTATTTCATCTTTTCTTATTGCTGAGTAATATTCCATTGTGTAAATGTACCACAACTTCTTTATCCATTCACCTATCAAAGGACACTTCAGTTGTTTCCATGACTTGGCCACCATCAACAGTGCTACAATAAACATTGGTGTATGTATATCTTTGTGAATTAAGATTTTCAAGTTTTGGGGGTAGATATCCAGAAGGGGGATTGCTGGGTCATATGGCAATTTCATTCCTAATATTTTTGTAGAATGAGTCAGTATCCTTTATTGAATATCTGCTACTTTTACGTAAATAAAAGTTAAAATTGTCAGGTTTTATTCACAGACTATTTTGAAAATATATTTTAAATGTTGATATCTGACCAGCTTAATAATCACTTTTGAAAAAAATCAGTTCCATTAAAAATAAATGTTTGTAATTGTTAAATTTATTGGCATGACAATGATTGATATCAATGGGACTATATCAAACTAAAAAGCTTCTACACAGCAAAGGACACTGTCAACACAGTAAAAAATAAACCAACTAAATGAGAGAAAATATTTGCGAATAATGCCACTGATAAGGGGCTAAAATCTAAAATATATAAATAACTCATACAACTCCACAACAACAAAAAAACAAACGATCCCATTAAAAAATGGGCAGAAGACCTAAACAGACACTTCTCCCATGAAGACATACAAACAGCCAACAGACACATGAAAACATGCTCAACATCATTAGCAATTATGGAAATGCAAATTAAAACCACAATGAGATTCAACCTCACACCTATTAGAACAGCTATAATCAACAAGACAAGGAATAACAAGTGCTGAAGAGGCTGTGGACAAAAAGGAACCCTCATAGTTGCTGGTAGGAATGTAAATTGCTACAACCACTATGGAAGGCAGTTCGGAGATTTCTCGAAAAATGAGGAACGGTATTGCCATATGACACAGCAATCTCTCTCCTGGGTATCTACCCAAAAACCTAAAAACCTTAATCTGCAAAGATATATGTACTCCAATGTTTATCACAGCACTGTTCACGGAGGCCGAGTCATGGAATTAACCAAAGTGTCCTCTGATAGATGACTGTATAAAGAAGTTGTGGTACATTTATACAGTGGAATACTACTCAGCAATAAGAAAAGGTGAAATACAGCCATTTGTGACAACATGGATGGACCTTGAAAACATGTTACTAAGTGAAATACCGGTAAGTCAGATTGAAAGAATCAAGAAACATATGACCTCACTTATAGGTGGAATATAAAACTGAAAGTAGAAAAGAAACAAAAACTCATGAACATAGTCAATAATTTAATGGTTACCTGAGGGTAAGGAGAGAGGTAGGTGGGAGAGCTGGGGGGATAGTATAGAGGGGGAGTCAAATATATGGTGATGGAAAGTAAGCTGATTGTGGGTGGTGAGCACATAATGCGATGTATAGACAGTATAATAAAGAATTATACACTTGGAAACATTCATAATTTTTGAGGAATCTCCCTTCTGCCTTCCATAGTTGTTGTACCCTTTTTTATCCTCACCGGCAATGCATGAGTGTTCCTTTTTCTCCACAGCCTCTCCAGCACTTGTTATTTCTTGTCTTGTTGATTATAGCCATTCTAACAGGTATGAGATGGTATTTTATTGTGGTGGTAATTTGCATCTCCCTAATTGCTAGTGATGCTAAGCATGTTTTCATATATCTGTTGGCTGTTTGTATGTCTTCATGGGAGAAATGTCTGTTTAGGTCTTCTGCCCATTTTGTAATTGAATAGTTTGTATTTTTGTTGTTGAGTTGTATGAGTTTTTAATATATTTTGGATATTAGTTCTTTATCAGAGGCATGGTGGGCAAATATTTTATCCCATTTGGGTGGATTTCTTTTCACTTTGTTGGTGGTATTTTTTGCTGTGCAGAAGCTTTTTAGTTTGATATAGACCCACTCATTTATTTTTGTTTTACTTCCCTTGCCTTTGAGGTCAAGTTCATAAAGTGCTCTGTGAACCCAAGGTCTGAAAGTTTAGTACCACTGCTTTCTTCTATGCAGTTTATAGTTGCGGGTTTCATGTGGAGGTCTTTAATCAACTTTGAGTTTATTTTTGGTATATGGTGACAGTTCACAGTCCACACTCATTATTTTGCATGTGGCTTTCCAATTTTCCCAGCACCATTTGCTAAACAGGCTTACTTTTCTCCATTGTATATTTTTCACTCCTTTGTCAAAAGTTATGTGTCCATATATTTGTAGGTGTATTTTTATATTTTCAATTGTGTTTCACTGGCCTGTATCTATTTTCTAGCAATACCAAGCTGCTTTGACTACTGACACTTTATCATATGCACTGAAATCATGGAGCATGTTGCCACCAGCCATATTCTCTTTTCATAGGATTTCTTTTGTGGTTCGGGGTCTTACATGGTTCCATATGAACCTGATGATTTTTTTTTTAATCTATTTCTCAAAAGAATGTGGGATATCTATGGGAATTGCAGTAAATCTGTATATTGCTTTGGGCAATATGGCCATTTTAACTATTGATTCTTCCAAATCATGAACACAAAATATCTTTCCATTACTTTGTATCTTTTCAAATTATTTTAATAGTGTCTTGTAGTTTTCCAAGTATAATTCCTTCATGTTCTTTGTCAAGTTTATTCCCGTATATTTCATTTTTTGTGTTTTGATCACAAAAGGTATCATTTTTCTAATTTCTTTTTCTGAAGTTTGTTTGTATATAAAAATGCTAGGAATTTTTGTACATTGATTTTATATCCTGCAGCTTTACTGTATTCACTTATTTCTCTTAGTTTTCTGGTGGAGGCTTTAGGGTTTTCTATATAAAGAATCATGTCATCCACAAAAAGTGACAGTTTGACTTCTTCACCCCCAATTTGACTGCCTTTTATTTGTTACTCCTGCCTGATGACTCTGGCAAGAACATCCAGCACTATGTTGAATAGCAGTGGTGACACGGGACATTCCTGTCTTGTCCCTGATTTTAGAAGAAAAGGTTTCAGTATTTTCCCATTCAGTATGACATTTGCTGAGGGTTTGTCATATATAGCCTTTATTATTTTGAGGTACTTTTCTTCTATACCTATTTTATTCAGTGTTTTCATCATAAATGAATGCCGTATTTTGTTGAAAGCTTTTTGTGCATCAATTTATATAATCACATGGTTTTTATCTTTTATTTTGTTTATTAGGTGTGTCAGATTGATCAATTTGCATATGTTGAACTGTCCTTGTGCCTCTGGGATGGATCCCACTTGACCATGGTGTACAGTTGTATTAATGCATTGTTGTATACTCTTTGCTAGTATTTTGTTTAGGACTTTTGCATTAGTGTTCATCAGAAATGTTGGTCCGTAGTTTTCTTGTTTTGTGATGTGCTTACCAGGCATTGTTTTTTATCCTCTATTTCATTTACTTCTGCTTTAATTTTTATTAGTCCCTTTCTTTTGCTGGCTTTGGGTGTTATTAGTTCTTTTCTTCCTAGTTCTTTAAGATGTGGCATGAGGTTCTTTACTTGTAGTTTTTCTTGTTTGTTTGTTTTTTAATTTTTAATTTATTTATTTTTATTGTTAAATGTATTGGGGTGACATTGGTTGGTAACAATTATATAGTTTCCAGTTGTACAGACCTACATTACATTGTCTATGCATTACATTATGTGCTTACCACCCAAGTCAGTTTTCTTTCCATCACCATATACTTGATGCCCCTTCCCTAACCACCTCCCACTTGTTTCTGGATATAGACCTGTAGTGCTAAAAATTTTCTTCTTATTACTGCTTTCACTGCAGCCCAGTAATTTTAGTATGTTGTGTTTCCATTGTCATTTGTTTCTTTATATCTTTTAATCTTTTCTTTTATGTCTTCTTTGATCCAGTTATTTTTAATGACATGTTGTTTCATCTCCATGTATATGTGTTTTTTCCTGCTTTCTTTTTATAGTTGATCTCCAGTTTCAAAGGTTTGTGATCAGAGAATACACTTGGCATGATTTCAATCTTCTTTTAAATTTGCTGAGGCTAGCTTTGTGTCCCAGCATGTGATCTATCCTTGAGAATGTTCCATGTGCACCAGAAAATAATGTATAGTCATGTGTTGTAGAATGAAGTATCCTATGAATGTCAACTATGTCCAATTGCTGTAATGTATCATTTAAAACTGATATTTCCTTATTTACTTTCTGTTTGGATTATCTGTCTATGGCTGTCAAGGGGGTGGGTGTTTAATTCCCTTACTATAATTGTTGTGTTTTTTTGTCAGGGGCATATATATTAATAAGTGTCATGTCTTCTTGTTGTATTGCCCCTTTTTCATTATAAAATGTCCATCTTTGTCCCTTGTTATCTTTTGATCCTGAAGTCTGTTTCATCAGATATAAGTACGGCTACACCTGCTTTTCTCTGGATGCCATTTGCTTGGAGTATTTTTTCCATCCTTTCACTCTGAATCTGTGTTTGTACTTGTGTCTAAGGTGTCTCTCTTGTAGGCAGCATAAGGTTGGTTTTTGTTCTTTAATCCAGTTTTCTACTCTGTGTCTTTTTATTGGTGAATTTTTACATTTAAGGTGATAACTGATATATGAAGATTTTCTATAGCCATTTTGTCTTTGGTTTTCTGGTACCTCTGTGTTTATTGCCTCTTTGCTTTTTTATTCCCATTGGTTTATTGCTTCTTTGCTTTTTTATTCCCATCCCAGTTTGATGGTGTTTATGATTGTTTTCTCTCTTTCTCTCTCTTTCTTTTTATTAATGTGTCACAGTTCTAAGTTCTTTTCCAGAGGTTACCATGAACATTATGTAAAACAAAATTTCATATATGCAGTTGTTACTTTTCTTAAAAAATGTTTCATTTCTCCCTTCTGTTTGGAAGTTTAAACCTTTACTTCCTCCCCTTTCATGTTTTTGTTGTTTCAGTTTATCTCTGTTTATTTTTACTTTTTGTTTCAGGTTTAATCACCCCCCTCAGTGTTTCCTGAAATGTTCACCTTGTGCTGGAGAATTCCTTCAGTTTCTGTATGTCTGAAAAGGTTTTTATTTCTCCTTCATATCTAAAGGATAACTTTTCTAGGTAGATGAATCTTGGCTCGTCATTTCTTTCTTTTTTCTTTTTTTAATGTTTTGAGTACTTGATTCTACTCCAATTTGTAGAGTTTCTGTTAAGAAGTCTTGTGACAATCTGATGGAGTTTCCGTTATAGTTTATGGTGTTCTCCTTTTTGGATGCCTTGAAGATTCTTTCTGTGTCTTTGACCTTTGACATCTTCAGTATAATGTGCTTTGGAGAGGTTCTGCTAGGATTCAAATAGTTACGAGTCCTGTTTTCTTCATGAACTTGAGGTTTCAGTTCTTGCCATAGATTTGGGGAGTTCTCATCTACTATTTGTTTGATAAAATTCTTTGTGCCCATCTTGTCCTCTGTTCCTTCCAGAATACCTATTATTCTTATGTTCCTCTTTCTAATGTAGTCAAATAGTTCTTGTAGATATCTTTCATTTCTTTTAGCTCTTAGGTCTCTCTCTTCTTCCTTCTGTGATATTTCCAAATTTCTGTCTTTGATTTCACTATTTCTTTCCCTCATCTGGACAGCTCGGCTTCCTATGCTAGCTACTTCATTTTGTCATTTCTTCTATCATGTTGTTTATCTCCAGTATTTCTATTTGCTTCTTTTTTATAGATTCAATTTCCTTTCTGGGATCACTTAGCTCCCTCTGTGTACTATGCCAATTTTCTTTTATCTCTATGAGTGTTTTCATACTTGCATTCTTGAATTCTGTATCATTCAGTTCATATGTTTCCATATCTTCAAGTTCCTTTTCTGGAGATTTTTCATATTCTTTCTGAGCTCCTTTATTCACAAAGGTACTCATCACTATTAGAGCATTTCTTTTCCTAGACATGAGGACTGTTCCCCAGGTAGATGTGAAGAAATCTTTCTTTTACTTCCTAGCTGGTGTTGCTGCATATCTTACAATATTTTTTCTTGGTTATTTGGTTTTCTCCCAGTAGGAGCCTTCCTAGAAGGTGGGCTTCTATTTGACTCAGTCTCTGAGGTCTCTGTATGCTTCCTCTTTGCAAAGATATGGTGCACAATGGTATTCTATGCCTCTGATATCCCACTGCAGTCAGAAGCTGCCACACCTCTGTTTCACAGTTTTCGTAGAACACTCTGCTGGCTTCAGCAGGAAGGGTCAGGGCAGGATTTGTTGGGAAAGGTGCAGATCTGTTTGCATCATGGGGTAGTGGCAACTTCCCAGCAGCAACTTACTGAATGCAGGCTCTGGGTAGGGCTGGTGGGTAGAGCTTTGGGAAAGAGCAAGGGGAAGCAACCAGGCTCTGTGTCCAAGGCCAACCAGTGCTCCAACTTGGGTCCCACCTCATCAAGAGCCACTCTACACTTCAGCCACCAGTATGCCTCTGCTGCTAGCACTCTAGCCACCCCATTTCCTGCTCCAGTGAATGGCCTTGCACTTCACCGGCCCCTATTTCCAGCCACCTGACCCATTCACTGGCAGCCAGACCGTCACTCAGGTCACCCATGCCAATCACTGGCTGCTGCTGTTGCCTCACTCTGGCCTCCTGCACCATGCTATGGCTGCCCTCACCACACTATGGCTGCTCCTCCCATGTTCCTGCCGCAGCGTGCCCACTTTTACCATCCACCCCATGTCCTGGCTTCCTGCGTCTCTGCCTTTGTTCATTCTAGGTCGTTAACCTGCCCAGTCTTTCTGCACCTCACCCACATTTCCACACTTCCACATCAGTCAGTCTCTTCTTTTCTGGTCTCTGAATCAGTCTATGGTTTGGTCTCTGGCTCAGTCTCCCAGTCACGCTCCATGGCATGTCTCTGCACTGCTCCCTTTCATTGTCTCTCACTCACCTCCCTTTTTCCGGTTTAGGTATTTTCTTGTGATGAGTGGGTCCCTCAGCCAAGGCTGTGTGTTGCTTAGGAATTCTCTGGTTGGTTTTTAGTTATTTAATTTGTTGTTTTTCCCAGGAAATGTTTCAAGAGCTCCTCTCATGCCATCATCTTAATGATGTCTCTGCTCTTTCATTTCTAATTTGGATAGTGTCTTTCTCTTTTTCCCTAAGTGAGCCTTTCCAGGAGTTTGTCAATTTTATTAATTTATTTTTAAAACCATCTGTTTGTTGCATGAATTTTTCTATTGTTTTTCTTTTCTCAATTTCATTAGTTATGCTCTAATTATTTTCTTCTGCTGCTGACTATGCTTTTTGTTGTTGTTGTTGTTGTTGTTGTTGTTTTTGTTGTTGTTGTTCATTTTTCCTAGTTCTTTAAGATATGATATTAGGTTATTTACTTGTGATCTTTTCTTGTTTCTTGAGATAGAATGCAGTGATATAAATTTCCCTTTTATTACTTCTTTTGTTGCATCCCAGGTATTTTGATGTGTTGTGTGTTTTCATAGTTATTTTTTTCTATGTATTTTAACCTCTTTTTATTTCTATTTTGATACAGTTATTCCTTATTAACATGTTGTTTAATCTACATGTATATGTATTTTTTCTGCTTTCTCTTTGAGGTAAAACTCCAATTTCAAAATTTTGTCAGAGAATACACTTGATATAGTTTCAATATTCTTGAATTTTCTGAGGCTAGTTTTGTGTTATAGAATATGGTCTATCCTTGAGAACATAATATGTACCCTAGAAAAATATATATAGTTTTGTGTTGCAGGACGAAATGTTTTGTAAATGTCAATTACATATGTCCAATTGCTATAATGTATCATTTAAAGCTGATATTTCCTTATTTATATTCTGTTTGAATGATCTGTGCAAGGCTGTGAAGGGAAGGTGTTTTTGTCAATTTCTCCTTTTGGATCTGTTATACTTGCTTTGTAAATTTTGGTGCTTCTTGGTTGGAGTCATATATATTAATAAGTGTCATGTCTTCTTGTTATATCATTCCCTTTATCACTATAAAATGTCCATCTTTGTCTCATATTACCTTTTGATCCTGAAGTCTGTTTTGTCATATATAAGTATGGTTACACCAGCTTTTCTCTGGATGCCCTTTGCTTGGAGTATTTCCCACCCTTTCACTTTGAGACTGTATTTGTCCTTGTGGCTGAGGTGTGTCTCTTGGAGGCAGCATAAGATTGGGTTTTGTTTCTCAATCCAGTCTGCCTCTCTCAGTGTTTTTCTTGGTGAGTTTAGTCCATTTACCTTTAGAATGATGATTGATATATGAGAATTTTTTTATAGCCATTTTATCCTGTGTTTACTTGTAGCTCTTTTTTATTTTTGCTTTTCTCTTTCTGTAAATTATTTTAGTTGAGTGATATAATATACATATTTTTTGCTACTAAGTTTTGAAGTGGTCTTGTACACAGCAATGATCATTACAATTTCTATCTAAATTTGAATTGGCTAAAACTGCCCTGCCTTTAAATGTGCTGCCAGGACCTGTTCAAATAAAGAAAAGAATAATTAAACATTTTAAAGGAAACAAAATTTACATTGCTTTGAAACTAGGAAATGTTCTTGAAGATGTCTCACTTCTTTTAGCTCTGAAAGATCTTCCTGATTATTTGTTTTGTAGCTCACTAGCTACTTGATTTAAATCTCTTTAAATTCTCCTCACCACTTTAAATTTTTTTCTACCTAAAATCCCTTCTTTTAAGAAGCTGGTGATAGTACCAAGTTCCCTTGGCATCAAAATGGTTGGCTCAGAGGTGGAACCATCATCTGTACACTCACCCAAACAATACTGACTTAGTGTTTATGACAAATTCGTTTGTTTTATCAATTATTTCTAAAGCAACATTCTTTGGATAATTTTATTTATAGTTCTGAGTATAATTATTCATTGATTTTTTTTCTGCTTCTTAAATAAGGGAAGCACCATAGCATAGTGGCTAAAATAACACATTTTTTTTTTTTTTATCTTTTCACATTTATAGAGAGAAATTATCTTTTTGTCTTCAGTGCATAGTTATTTCTATTTTACTTTTTGACAGATAGAGAGAGAGACAGAGACAGAGACAGTTAGAGAACCAAACTGTGGGAACTCCCCAGTTCAGCACGTGGGTCCTGCCTGGGCCGGAGCCGGGATTCGATCCTCGGT
>PVKE010017711.1:0-20992 GCA_004027555.1 Craseonycteris thonglongyai
GTAGTCTTATACAGCGAATATAGGCCTAAACCTATGTTTTCACTGTAAAATTAGGGGGTTGTCTTATACGCGCAGTCGTCTTATACGCCAGAAAATACGGTATATAGAACAGGGATCAGCAAACCATGTCCCACAGACCAAATCCAACACAGTGCCTGTTTTTGTAAAATAAGTTTTATCAAAACCCACCTTTGACTGATGTATTTATTGTCCACAGGGCTTTTACACTATAGTGGCAGAATTCAGAGTTGAGGAGTTGCGATGTGCTTAACAGAGACATGATTTGGCACTTCCCAGGATGAGTGTGCTGACCCCTGCTTTAGTAGAATGGATGGTTATATATCCAAAGGCTCTCCTACATGTCATTTCAAGTGAGATTGGGGCAAGACAGTAAACTTCAGACAGTTCATGACTGGATTCTTGGATGAGCCCATGAAGGAACAAGAATCTGTTCTAGTCACATGCCATTTCTATAAAAGAAGCTGACATGACACTTTAAAATGTATTAACATGGCAAGACCAAACCTAACAAGAAAGAATACACACATCAGCCAGAAAGCATTTCTGTGAGGCTGAAACAAATAGGAGGTAAAAGTTTTGCTAGGGACTTAATATATGAGACCAATAAAGAACCAAATTCCAACTACATATATTGCATTCTCTACTTATATTCTCTAATAACAAAGAATCTAAACACACACCTTGATTTTGAAAGCTCTTTTGAATCCGCTGGCAAAGAAGCCTCCGAAAGGGCCAATCAAAGATGCAAACGTTGAAAGAGCAATGCTGTGTATCTGGAAAGGATACAAGTTCACTGTTTCCTAAAATGGGGAAGAAGAGGGGAGGGGGTGGGCTAACTGCATTAAAGTTGTATTTGAACATGCCACCTAAACTAAGACCCATGATATGAACTGTAAGTCAAAGCATATACCCTCTTAAAATTTCTTAAAATTTCACACTTTCAGGATCATGGGAGAAAAATATATTATAAGTTCTCATTACCATCCTCTACTTAGGCAACACTCCATCCCCTCTATATGTATACTGACAGCACGTGGCACACTAGAATCTTATAGCTGAGAGACTACTTTCTAGTTTGTCTATAATCTTCTTCAACACTTGAGTTGTAAGCTTACCAAGAATCATTTCACTTATTAATTTCTACATTTCTCTTTTAAGTGTAGTACTTTTGTGGTAATTATATAATGCATTATAATTTTGTATCTTATTTCACTTTGTATTTTATATGAAAAAATGAAGGAAAAGTTGGTCTTTCTCTTAATTATAAGTTAAATGCCATGGAAACACATTAAAATAAGTTGCTTAAAAGCCTGCAAAAATGGGCATCCATAAGATGATTATAAAAGATTTGCAGAACAGATCATGAAAATTAAGATTTATGCAAATTATTTTGTAAATTCTTAGTTCTTGCTCCACTTTAAATAAACTGAAATTACAAACTGTAGGCAGCACATTGTAAACCAAACAGGTGTGGTTTAACAACCCTCATTGAGAACACCAATCTTTGGACCTGTTTTCAAAGCAATGGCCTTGTTCCTAAGCAAAGATTGGCAATATCAAAAAGTTTTATAGCAGATAGCAGGTGGCTTGGACATAGCAAAAATTATTAGAATCCATGAGAAATAATCTGATGATTAACCTGTTTCTTAAAAACTATAGACTGTAGGGGATGCTGGGCTAGATCAGCAGATTGAGTGAGTGCTTGCCTTGCAACCATGAGGTTTGGGAATTGAATCCCGGCTCTGACACAAGCAAACCCACATGCTGAACTGGGTGCAACTGGTAACCACAGGGATGGCACTGAAGATCTTGCCTCCCATGTGGGAGGCCCCAGTTTGGTTCCCGCCCTGCATGGCTCCACATCCACCTGTGTGGAATGAAATTATGTCATAACTAATGATGTACAACTATGGAGACTGCTCGGGGCCCTACTTCCTTCTCTCTCTCTCTCTCTCTCTCTCTCTCTCTCTCTCTCTCTCTCTCTCTCTCTCTCTCTCTCTCTCTCTCTCTCTCTCTCTCTCTCTCTCTCACCTTCTCTCCAAAAAACAATAAATCTTAAAAAAAAAAATTACAGGGAAAGCTGGGATGGCTCAGCGGGTTAAGCGCTTGATCTGAAGCCCTGGGGACCAAGGATCGAATCCTGGCCCCATCCCATGCGAACCCACATGCTGAACTGGGATGTGCTCCCAGTTCAGTTCTTGCCAGGACCTATGTGGGAGGCTTCCAGCCCAGTTCCTGCCCTGCGCAGCTCCGCGCCCACCTGTGGTGTGAAACTATGTGGAAAAACTAATGTCAACTATGGAGACTGCTCTGGGCCCTCCCCCTTCTCTTTGTCTCTCTCTGACTCTGTTTCTCCCTGTCAAAAATCAATAAAATAAATCTTCACACACACACAAAAAAATTACAGAATTTAGTTAAAATAAAATGTTTCAGATATATACACACACAAACAATTATTTGATTCCTCATTTTACATAACCACCCACCAGTCCTGATGGCATAGGTCAGCAAGTTCTACTGGACAACACATCACAATCCTTTCCTGTGAAACCTCAAAGTTGTCTTAAAATGGCAGCCATGTGCTTTTGGAAGGGAAACTGGATTTTAGAAGCAGCAAGCTCTCTGTAGTAGTAAAGGTCCCCTAAAAATCAACAAATCTTTGAACTGATGAATTTTAATTAATTTTTAAATAGAGTCAATTCATGCCAGTTACATTTAAAACTCATTTTAACTCATTCAATTTGAAGAAATCTAAGGAATATTGAAAAATGTTTTCAAAACAAATATATTACAAGATAAATTACCATCAGTATTCAAACCATAAGGCAAAGAAATTCCTAATCGCCTGGTTTATGATAGTGATATTCATTTTATGTTCAAGAAAGGGAAATTACAAAGGGATAGAACATATTGATGCTAAGCAGACAGTGAAACCACTTCTGTATCACAGAATTAAAATTATAAATCAATTTCTTATATAAATCTTAATCCTATTTTTAAGTAAAGTTTAATCTTTGGATAGAGAATCCAAAACCATTTTTATCTTACCTGTCTCAACACTGCCTTTAGGAAGGGAGGAAGTGAATAACTCTGAAGCTGGAAAAGTTCTGAGGGCTCACATTCTGTAACGAAGGAGTTTACATCACTTCGGTATTCCACGGGGCAGACAAAGTACTGGTATTTGGATAACACGTACGCAGCCTGAACAACAAAGCAAGAGTTTATGGAAGGTTGAATGAAGATTTGCGTGTGTGTGTGTGTGTGTGTGTGTGTGGTCAGCAGAAAAGCCATAGACAGAATGCCAAAATTTCTTTCCATTCATATTATGTATGAATTCTCAAAATTAGATGGTTATAACTGATCCAATAAAAGATAGCCAATGGATAACAAAAGGTTTTGGAAACCAATGAGATTATTATCTCTATATGACCACAATAAAAAGAGGAAAGAGGAAAAAGAAAAAGAAGCAGATTTTAACATTTAAATAAACATTACAGTAAGGTTTTACTTTTCTAAAGTACACATAATTATGTTTGCAGAAGCTAACAATCATCAGGTATATACAGGAGATAACAGGACTGAAATTCATTAAATATGTTAATTTTGTCATTTAATAAATAGCCAGTGACTTAAAATTATGTTTTTAAATGTACAGGTGAGAAATACCACTATTCCCAGACAATGGTTTATTCTTTTATTTTGCAGCCACTTACTTCCTTATATGGCTCAAAAGTGCTTAAAAGAAGTGCAAAAATAACACTAGGAATAGATATAAACTGATTTTGCTTCTACATAACCAGTCTACTCAAAACCACTTATTAAAAAATATCTAATTTTCCTCCTCATTATTTTGTCAGGCATTCCATTCTTACAGGGTAGCTCTTTATTTTCTTCCAAGGATATGGCTATTCTTATAGTATTACTAAATTAGTCTTTAATAATACTAAATTCTTATAGTGTTATTTACCTTGATAATGTTCTCATTATCCCTGCTTTGTAAATATTAACATTGGACAGGACTGGATCCCTTTTTATTATTCTATTAATTATTATCCATATTCTAAACATAAATATTGCATTGATTTTTATCAAATTCTATTGGGATTTTCATTGAGAATGAACTAAACTTATAAATTAAACAGAGGAATTATGATGGTTTTCCCATCCAGGAACCTGATACATTTTCATTTTTTGGTATGCAGTAGGGCGGGGTGGCTAACCTTTTGGCGATTGAGTGCCAAAGTTTATGAAATAAGAGTATACTCGCTCGACTCATGTGCCAACCCATCGAGTGAGATAGAGGTATCGATTATTTTTATGTCTATAAGAGCATAAACAATAATTTTTAAAATGGTATTCACTGCTCCACATGCCGAAATAATTGCTCCGTGTGTCACTTTGGGCACGCATGCCATAGGTTCGCCACCCCCGCAGTAGGCTCTTCATTTAACTAGAACTCAAGCAAACAGCACAAATTTCAAACTAGTTGCTTGAGATTTGTGCTGGTTGCTTGAGTTCGTTAATGAAGAGTCTACTTACATTTACCCAGCATCTACTAATTCCCAGGGTTGCCAGTTAACTGAGTCTACTGTATTTGCTCTTTCTCAAAGTTCCATGTTGTTATTAGTTACTCTATATTTGGCTATGGAATACATTCTAAATTTGCCAAGGACTGCACTCTTAACAAAATCAAACTTCCTAATTATAATTTTGTGTACATTTTTCTTATATCCAGACATCTTACTGTACCTTTTATTGACTGTCATAAGGTATTTCTTAATAAGAACAAACTCCAGAACTGCAAACTAATTTTCAAAACATTAACACGATCCATTAGTCATGGCTAAAAGTGAACATCAACTATTTTTAACAAACTTTTCCTGCAAGTAGGGCTCACAGCAGTTAGTACACACTAAGCCAAGTGCAGCATGTGTTAAGAAGGCAGAACTCTTCAACAATGTTTGCATTCTCTACTTTTAATCAAAGCCACCATCTGTCTCAGCACTTGTGTTCCCTATAAGGCAGAACAGCTGTTAAAAACTGCCAAAACATAACAGCCCAGCAGCAGGTCTCAAGGCCTGGTTGTATGTTAGAACTGGCTGGGGCAGTTAATTGACCTGGGTTAGGACTGGGACCTAGATGTTGTATAAGCTCCCCAGGTGATTCTAATAGGAGGTGAGGGTGAGAGCTATGGAGTACAGAGTAAATTCTGTTCAGTGGGTTTCAATAAATACATTATTAGCATTTTGTGGTTTAATTCTTTTAGGTTTAGGATGGATTTTTTTTTTTTTAATATATATTTTTTAATTTATTTTTATCTTTGACAGAGAGAGAACTGAACTGGGGGAGCTCCCAGCTCAGCACATGGTTCCACACGGGCTGGGGCCGGGATTCGATCCCCTGTCTCCGGCGCTGCAAAGTGAGCACTTAACCCACTGAGCCATCCCAGCTTCCCCTAGGATGGATTGATAAACTTGCTACTACTTTTCAAAATATAAATAAAATAAAAATCTTAGTAAAACTCACAATGAATCCAAACACAACTGTGGAAAAGAAACCGCCAATGAATCCTTCCCAAGTCTTTTTAGGAGACAACTAGAAAAGGCCAAATAAAATTAAAGAGAGTTACTGCATTCACAAAATACATAATACATATGCACTCTATTCAAAATGACAACCCACTATACCTTGAACATTTTCCTCACTTTTTTTCTTCTTGGAATGGCTTTGCGAGCCTTCATTCCATGGTTCTGATTTATTTGTGCAAATCTCTCTAGTACTGTCTAACACATATTAGGCCCTCAAATATTTGACATATAGCAAAAATAGAAAGAGTGTAACAAAACATGGACATTGCAGCACACCAGGTTTCCATATATTCCCAAAAAGGCCATACATATAAGAGAGTTCTAAAATAGCAAAATGGTCCACAGCTCCAGGTACAGTATTCGCTCTACAAGTATTCATATAGCCTTTTCCCTTTGGTCACAATCTGTCTCCAGGAAGAAAGGAAAATCTTGTGCTTCTAAGAATAGATACTGTTTGTTTCCAATTAGACCTAGTACTTCTTGGTCAATGGGTCTTTCAGGGAGAGGAATCTGGAGGAATGTCCGGAACTTGTTGATGCAGGGGCAGAGGAAACAATTTAGGAGTGGACTGCACTAATGACCTGACAGGTCCAATAAAATAAGGACTGATGCATGGGGAGCTGGGCATCAGGTCACTGATGGCTTCTGTGCAGAAGCCAAGTAAGTATCTGAGGGGAATTTCTGTGGACAGAAACGAGTGATAGCTAAGCTACATGAGCTCTTTATGGACCTCCTGTCATGTTCATAAAACTCAAAGCCAAGAGAGTTGGCAGAAATGGTTCCTTGATTATTCTGTCATAATGAAGGGACTGATAAACACCTCCTAGGATAATTCAGTATTATTGTCATGAAGTAGGAGTTTACTCAAACACCAAAGTCCCTGATAATTATTTTAAAGATAGTTTATCAAATTAAATTGATCCACAGCACAGGGATTTAGGGGTAACTTGCTTACCGTGTTTCCCCGAAAGTAAGACATCCCCCGAAAATAAGACCTAGCGCATCTTTGGGAGCAAAAATTAATATAAGACACTGTCTTATTTTTGGGGAAACAGGGTAGTTACAGCTGAGTATATCATGTAACTTATCCAGCCTGATAAATTCAATAAAAATCCATATTCAACCTCAGAGACTGAGAGACTTCTATAGTCATAACAGCTTCTCCGAAGGCTTCCTAAACCAAAAACTTCTCAGCTGCTAAAGAAGCCCTGAATACTTAATTACTTGCTCTTGGGCTCAAACAGTTTTAGAAACTGTCTTCTATCCCTACAGTTCAGCCTGGTGCTGTGTGCTAGATGCCTCTGTAGGAAAGAAGTTATGGAAGGATTTTTTGAAAGACAGTATCTATTTTACAATGAAGAATTGGTCTGTTTCTTTCTTCCCAAAATGAGAAGTTATAACTTAATCCACTTTCTTTTTTGCCTCTACTGACTATAAAAAGAACCAAATCTAAGGCAAAACAACATGGTCTGCTCGTGCATATTTTCCTTTCCCTTATCCTAAGCTTTCTTTACTACTTGCATTATCAGTCTTTTATTGTAGGGCCTCTATTTTTTTTTTTTTTTCCTTTCTTGAAATGAGTTTGGGTATAAAAGTCTTACAAATGGACATGAGTATATGAAGATGGTGTA
Source organism: Craseonycteris thonglongyai (assembly GCA_004027555.1). Taxonomy (NCBI): domain Eukaryota; kingdom Metazoa; phylum Chordata; class Mammalia; order Chiroptera; family Craseonycteridae; genus Craseonycteris; species Craseonycteris thonglongyai. The sequence goes on from PVKE010017711.1 coordinate 7,241, forward strand.
ATGTACTTTCCAAAATTTGGTAAAAGGGGGCAGACGAGACACTTGAGGGAGAGCAGAGTCAAGGAAAGGCTTGTCTATAGGGCTGCTGGAGAGCAGAATAAAGAAGTACTCAATAGCTAAGGGGAAGAACCTCAGCAGCAAGAGGATACAAGCCTTTGTGAAAGAAGGCTAACCAATGAAGTCAAGTCATTATTGAGGAGCCAACAGAATATCTGAAGAAGAACCTAGATGGCATCATTGGGAAATATGGCTTGTTGTCCTCCACTCTGCCTGCCAAGTGCAGCTAGGTAAAACCAAAGCACCTTGGAAATCAAAATGTATAACAGCACCAAATGGTTAGTAATTTTCTCCACTGGCTCAACTTTCAGGCTATGGTAGTGGCTTGTTTGTGATGTTTTTCCATTACCTTAATTAATGGCGTTCTCCCAAAAAAAAATCCAAAAAGGTAAGCAGTTATGTCGTTGCAGATAACACTTGATATTGGGACAAGGAACCTTTAAAGAAAAAGTCAACAGAATGAAGTTCATATGATTAAATGACAAATGTTTACACAGGTTATGACTCATAATGAATATGATAACCCTTTGAATTATACTGCAGCCTAGTTCAGAATGAACACTTACCAAAACATTAAATATCAACCAAATTTGCCCATTTAGCAATTAAGCAGAGCAAAATCTATAAATAAACCAACATACTAGGGACATATTGATGAAGAAGATATTAAATCATCAATTTAATTTTGATATTATATCAATTTTTATAGCTGTTGACTTTGATATTTCAGTTTTATGAGGAACAAGTTATAATAGTATAAAGTATTTTTATTTTTTTATTGTTTTTGACAGAGAAGGGGGAGGGCCTAGAGTAGTCTCCAAAGTTGCATGGCATTGGTTTTGTTTCATTCCATAGGTGGGCACGGGGTTGTACGGGGCAGGAACTGGCCAGGGGCCTCCCACATGGGAGGCATACCCCAGGTGGGAGCTGAAATGGGGGCTTCTCACATAGGAAGCTTGCCCTGGTGAGAACTGAACTGGGGGCACACCCCAGTTCAGCATATGGGTCCACAAGGGCCAGGGCCAGGATTTGACCCTCAGACTCCAGGGCTGCAAGACGAGCGCTCAACCCTGAGCCATCCTGGCATCCCTTATAAAGTATTTTTTTTAAGCAGACTTTCAAAATGGAAATAAGTTATTTGTTTAGAAAGAGTATAATCTGATATATTGATAAACAGTTCTTAATACAAATTCTCCTTCAGGAAAAATTATCAATTTTAATTCTATCTTAGCCTATAGTTGCATTAAACCCTACTAATTGTACAGAACCTACTAATTTCAGTAACTTTCCCCATTAATTAAAAGTTTGTATATGTAAGACAATCTTAAAATGATGCTGCAAAAACACAAAGCTGTCAATGAAATAATATATTTTTACAAAATCAATCAACAGCAAAGGATTTAGATTAATGGGTTTAAAAAGAATGTGGGGAAAATATGGTCAGATTTCTTAAAATCATTTTCCTCCACTCTAATTTTCAACTATTCATAATTTTAAACTAACTTTTAACTTATTAAAAATGCTTTCTGATTCTGCAAGTCACTGCTATAGAGCAAGTAACTCCATACACCCAAAATCGGAACACCTAACTCAACTCTGACCTAGAGAAAGCACACTGTGTACAAGCAAACTTTCACATCCTCTTTGCATTCCATGTAAAAACTATACTCTTTTTAAAATCTATGCACTGCAAAAAGTAGCATTAAAATGTAGTAAAACCCAAAAATGTAATTTTTGGGAGTTTTTATAAGACCTTTCTACATTTTATTTGGAACCTAAATGAGGAAGATTTCTAATTGTCAACACAGTGTTTGTCTTCGGGTGTCAAATACGGTAGGTACCAAAACAAACTCAGTAAGGTATTTTAATAGAATAGAGCAACAGCAAATAGTACATTTTAGTAGACATCTGTAAGACACTGCCCAGTGTGAAAGCGCTTTAAAAGTGCTATGACAAACATAAAGCAGCATAATACTGTTCCCTTACCATATCATGCCTTCAAACAGATTTTGGATGACAAGATGTGACTGAGTAACTGTTATCAGTAAAGTGACATGAGTCCATGCGAACTGTTAATAGCCCAACAACACAACAATTAGTGAACACAACTGAACAGTGCAGCCCAAGAAGCAGTAGCAATTTTTAAACAGAAATTTCTAGCATGACTTTTGGTTAAATTTTGTAAGATAAGGTCATAGAAAATAAATGCCATTAGCAAATTATATTCATTTTGGAGCCTATTGGATCCTTAAAACCCATGAAAACACTTAAATAAGTAACACTAATTTACATACAAACAGAACACTAATAATACTGAGATAAACTAAAAAATATATATAAACCACAACCTTGAATCACTGGATTAAAATGATAGAGTAATTTATGGTGTTGTTATGATACTTAGAGGGGAACATTTTACTCTGGCTACATTCTGCAGTTACTAAAAATGCTAAACTATTTTTCTTTAGGAGTTCATTATGGTAACTTTTTCCCATAAAGAGTTATTTCTAACGTCAAATGATTCAAACCAGTAGGAATTAACTGCCCTTAAGCTACATCTTTCAGTACTTGAAAATTGCCTTCACAGCTCTGATCAATGACAGTACTCCATTTCTGATTTTCAAAGGCCTCTGTGTTTCAGTTCCATCTAGCCAAAGAGGCGGCCATGCTAGCGACTTTTAGCATCATCAATATGAGTAGAATGTGAATGGGTAAAAGCTAATATATCTATGTACTAGTGGCATAATTTTGATTGAAATTAATAAAATGGCTGTTCAAAATTCTTAGCATTTTGATTTATTCATAACAAACCTATTTTCTATTTCAAAAAAATTATTCATACAAATAATATATTGAAGATTGGTTTTATTTTATTTTTAAAGGATCCAATTATCTTTCCCTTGGTTGCTTAAAAATGCATAAATAATTTATTTTTTGCCAATAGGTTCCATTTATATTTTCATAGATCCTATTATTTCTAACAGGATCTTGCCTTGATTGTTTTTAAATTTTTCACTGAGAATTTTGTTTCCTCTCAATATTTTGAGAAATACTACAATTTCTCAGCACTAATGAATGCTCAGCACAAAGTCTTAATGGAGAAAAGTGAAGCATAAATAATAGGAAAATATATTCCAAGTCCAAAACAAGCCTTACTAATATAAGAATTCACAGATCTAAATAGTACTATATTTTTCATTTTACAGTGTTATAACCAACTACCTTTTAAGGAAATAAGAAAAGATTGTCATATACATTGATATATTTCATAAAGCACTGAACATTGTTCAGTGACAAACTGAATAAAATACCTTAGGCCAAACTAGAATTACTCAATTGCATGACTAACCATGGCTACCAAAAAAATATATGCTGTTCCCTTTATGCTCAAGTACGAGCAAGTAAAACATACCGTAGTTACTTTTCATAGAGAAATATGGTAGATGCTTCCCAGACTTACTAACTGTTCAGGAAACTACAGAAATACTCCAAATCTCTACAAATTTAAGGCATCTAAATACTTGGTTTCAATTTTATAGCCTTAGAAAATAGTCAAAGAAAATTTTTTAGGAAACTCTGATTAAAATTTTTAAATCCTCAAGAAATGTTTCAGCTTCAACCTTTTGTATTTAAGTCATCTAAAATGGAAATATCTCTCAGTTACATATCAATGAACAGATTAGATTGTATCTTCTCACTACAGAAAAAAGTATAATGGTAAGGTATTTTATGATACAGAATGACTACAGAATAATGATTAATACGTACCATATAAAATTGTAGTCGATACCGTTTCTTCACCAAGCTCAGCACAAACATGCAGAAACCTGTTCAAGAAAAAATGTGTTGGGCAATTTGTTACAAAATGTAAGATTCACTGAGCTCAAATAAGCCAATTTTCTATACCACATCTGTCATTCTCTAGCCACTTACTGATATGCCATCTCTCCTACTCTTATATAAAGCATTTGAAGTAAAAGTTTCTTGAGGGAAATGATCTTGTATGCTCCAAAATGCCTAATATATTCCATGGCATAAATTCAATAAAATCCTCTGCATTAAAAAACAGATCTTGAATTTCAGTTGAATAAAATTTATTTGCAATTATCCATCCATCAAGTGTATGTACAGAATGTTTCAATTTCTACATAATACAAAATTAGTAATAATTATTATGGCAGCTAACATCTGTTGAACACTTACTATGTTCTGGGTTCTTATCTAAACATTTTACAAGTACCTACTCATTTAATCCTTCCAATATGCCTATAAAGCCTATGGTACATTTTTTTAAAAGATTTTTATTTTATTGTTTGAGAGAGAGAGAGAGAGAGAGAGAGAGAGAGAGAGAAAGATGGGAGGGCTTAGAGCAGTCTCCATAATTGCATATCATCAACTGTGACACGGTTTCATTGCACACAGGCGGATGTGGGTCCACACAGGGTGGGAACCAAAAAGGGGCCTCCCACATGGGAAACAAGAACCTTTGCTGCCATTCTGGCAGTTACCAGCTGCACAGAAGTTCAGCATATGGGCTGGGGCTCAATCCCCAGACTTTGCAAGATCAGTGCTCAACCTGATGAGCCTTCCTGGCATCCAGCCTATGGTGCATTTTTCATCTGTAAACCAGTTAAACAGTCATATTCCGCTGACCTTTCAGAGTCTGTGGTTCCATAACCATTAGCAGCAAGAGTCAGGAGTGATTTGAAATTTCTCAGAATCAATTATAACAATTATAGTAAATATAATATTCTTAATAATTTCAAGATTTACAAATAGCATTTGTGTTTGTCTACATCCTACAAATTTATTACTATGAAATTTTACTGAATAAAAATTCTACCTTATTAAGCAAAATCTAATAATCATATACTAAAATACAGACAATATTAAGTACTTTTTGCCCAATATGTCAGTGTAATTCTACAGATATTTTTTATAGAGGTAGATATTGCAAATGTATAAACCAAGTTTAATTTCAGATAAGTAGCCACCCATGTGTTCTGCAACATCTTTTTTTTATTAAAGATTTACTTTAGGTAAGCTGGGATGGCTCAGCGGGGTAAGTGCTTGCTTTGTAGCCCCGGGGCCTGAGGACCTTCACCACCATCCAGTTGTGACACAAATCAACATAAGGGGTTGCACAGGCCAGGGCTAGGAATTGAACCCTGGACCTCATGGTTGCAAGGGAAGCACTCAACCTGTTGAGTTATCCTGGCATCCCTGTTCTGCAACATCTTTAGAGTGAGTTCTCTGAGACAGAAAATGATTGTCAGCTCATCCATCCTGTATGAAATAAACACTTCGTATATCTAAGTTATACGTACCAAGGCAATTCTACCCACTAGAGTAAGCAAGGTTTATACTACTATAACCAGAGCAAAGAATGAAATGGCAGCTGCCTTTAGCTATATTTTGGACTGATTTGATATGTCAGTGTATGGTGACAAGAGAAGAGAATGCATACTGGACTGGCTCCCAGATCCTACCTCCCCACCTACTCGTCACCTATAGAATAATCTGACTGGTTGAACTACAAAAGAAATATGGAAACATTTCTGAGTAAAGGCACAACTGAAAGCCGTATGTCACTTTCTTGAAAAACTGAAAGAAAACAGGAGGGCAGGGATTAAAACAGAATTTGTGGCACTAAAATCACCAATAGTTTAACAAAGACCTTTTAAAAAATGATTGCTTTAAGGTTTTCTTCAATAGCAAGTAGACTTATGTTGTGGCTCAAGTGATAACGTAATTTCTATGCTGTTTTGTGCCATTGGTCTATGGTTAAGGGGACAAATGTAGATTGGATATGGTTCAGAGGCTAATGGGGTAACAGCAAAGCAGAGATAAGACAGATGCCTGGAACCTTTCCCCTTCTATCCAAACGGACCCCTCTGACTCTCCCAGCACAACCGGGAAAATTCTCAACATAATTATCTATGACTTATCCCTCACAAAAACTTCATGTATGCTTTTCTCTATCTTGAAATTACATAATACCATTCACTCTTAAGTATTTCTTCAAACAAAATTAACCAGCAGAATCATTCAGTATTTTCCTAGTGGTGATTTTATCCAGGACAATCTTGGCAACTAACTTTTACCTGGTCCAATTTCACCATTAAATTAACCAATAAGAAACATGCAGCTTTTTAGGTAGCTCTAATAGAAGATTATCTGACTCCTAGATACATTAAAGTAATACCGTTCTCTCAACTGGGGGGAGGGGAGGAAGTAGAGTGTTTTCCTAGCCTATGGCTCAATAAACCTGATTTTTGTTGTTGTTGTTTTTTCTTAAAGATTTATTTTTATTGTTTTGACAGAGAGAGAGAGATACAGAGACAGAGACAGAGAGAAAGGGGAGGGCCCTGAACAGTCTCCATAGTTGTACATCATTGGTTTTTCCACATAGTTCCATTCCACAAGTGGGTGGGGCTGCACAGGGCAGGAACTGGGCTGGGGTCTCACCCCAGTGAGAACTGAACTGGGGGCACTCCCCAGTTTAGCATATGGGTCCTCACGGGCCGGGGCCGGGATTTGATCCTCTGTCCCCAGGGCTGCAAAGTGAGCGCTTAACCCACTGAGCCATCCCGGCTTCCTAATAAACCTGTTCTTTTAGTACAAAAGAAAAAGAAAAGAAAGAAAAAAAAAATACATCAATTTACTTTTTCATTCACAACCATAAAGTTATGTGTATGTTTTCTGATTAAATGTGTAAAAATACATGTATAAAACATTTCAATCTATGGAAAGAATAACTTTGTACATTTGGATCCATAGATCCAAGAAAGAAATCCACTTTTCCCCTAATTACGAAGAGTATTTGTATGGTTATTTTACAAATAAAATCATAGGATTTCTTACAGTATTATTAATAAAAGTACTCATTGAAAACACTTCCTAACATATAGTTTATAGTATATGTTTAGTTACACTTACTTATCACCACTCATAGACACAGCACTGTGACTGGTGCTGTCCATAAAAAAGATGTGTACATACTGTTGCCTAGTATCAGAGAGTTCCCACGTGATTAGGGAGATCCAGTTACCCAATATACTAATGAGAGGTATACCGTATTTTCCGGCGTATAAGACGACCCCCTAATTTTACAGTTAAAACATAGGTTTAGGCCTATATTCGCTGTATAAGACTACCCCCCCCCCCACTTCCGAAGCTGTAGTCTTCTTATACAGCGAATATAGGCCTAAACCTATGTTTTAACTGTAAAATTAGGGGGTTGTCTTATACGCCAGAAAATACGGTATTCAAAAAGTGCAAAAAAGAATGAGATTTGTAAAGTAGACAAGTAAAAGGGAAAAAGGACATTAAAAAGTCCAAGATAAAATTTCAAAAATAAATGGACAGTCAAAATATATTTGAGGGGAAGCCGGGATGGCTTAGTGGGTTAAGCGCTCACTTTGCAGTCCCAGGGACTGGGGATTGAATCCCGGCCCTGGCCCGTGCGAACCCATATGCTGAACTGGGGAGTGCCCCCAGTTCAGTTCTCACCGGGGTGAGACCCGGGCCCAGTTCCTGCCCTGTGCAGCCCTGCGTCCACCTGTGGAATGAAACTATGTGGAAAAACCAATGATGTGCAACTATGGAGACTGTTCTGGGCCCTCCCCCTTCTGTCTCCGTATCTCTCTCTCTTTCTCTCTGTCCAAGACAATAAAAATAAATCTTTAAAAAAAAAAAAAAAATATATATATATGTGTGTGTGTATATATATATATATATACATATATATATATATTTGAGTACTTAAGATGTATGTGTGTGTGTGTATATATTTGAGTACTTAAGATGTACCAGACACAAGATATAAAAATTGAATAAGATAGGCATTCTTAATCAATTTCTATTCAATTTGAATTCATAATCTAGTTGAGACAGAAAATACAAATAAATAAAGTTGTTTCTAAAATTTACTATTGGTGATAACCAATTCAATAAAAGCATAAATATACAGGCCTTATCCAATAAACAGACATGAAGATGGTCCAGAATAAAATACGGGAGCTTACTGACTTGTCCCTCCTTCTTTCATATGGCTACTGGTATATCCAAATCACCAAGATCTTTTAATATCTAGACTCTAGAGAAAATATTTGGCCTATTATTTTCAGTCTTACTGATTTTCTCTTTGCTAACAGTTAAATTCATCTTACAACAAAATTATATAAATGTCAGAATGACTTCTGGTCCCAGGTCAGTGAGTTATTTTGTATGATAGTAAACAAGTCATTTAATCTCATAAGTGTTGGTGAGGGGTCAGACCTGGAGATACCTATGTTTTATTTTAATAAAATTCAATGTCAACGAAATAGCATGGGTTTGTCATTGCTTTTTAAATCTGCTGAGACTAATATTTTCAAAAGTCAGAACTAAAATTTTAACAGGCCCTTGGAATACTGTTCAACAAATAGAATTCCAAAGAGTTTCATAGCATAATTTGAGAGAAAGGTACAAATATCCTAACATAGCATACTTTCTATTTCCTCACTCTAGTTTGCAGTCTTTAACTCCATTTACTGGAAGAAGCTCATGAATGTTGCTAACCATTTCACCAGCAAGGTCCTAAGATGCAGTAAACAAAACACTGATGCTAAGAATATAGCTCTAAGAAACACTCTGTGTGAATGTGCATGTTCTTTGCCTCGTGATCATTCATCCAACAAATATGTACTGGGAACCTAAACACCAGAGCTTGCGCTAGGCACTGGGAATTTAAAAAACAAGAGAGACACCAATTCGTGCTTATGGTCTATTAGGGCTATATTTAGGACACATGTACAAATAAAATAAGACACATAGACTACTACTCAGGATTTAGCATTTTCGTCATTAACCCAGTAGCCCCTAACTTACTACAAGGTTGAATTTTAAAAGTACATTTGTAGGATTATAATAATTATCAATATCCAAATGTGATATTATACAGTTTTGCAAAATATTACATTGGTGGAAACTGGGCAAACTGTATAAAGGATATTTTTATTACTCCTTACAACTGCAGGTAAAGACATAATAATTATCTCAACAAACAGTACATACATTTTAAGCCAATATGAGATACAAAGCAATTTTTCATAGATTGCCATAAATAGCAGTTAGTTTCTAAGGTCAGCCCTCAGTATTTTTACTTTGGTAAAGTTTTATGAAAAATAATTCTATTCTAACTTTATCCTAAGTATCTGGTTCTATAAAATCATAAAAAACATTTGGCATAGTATAAGAAAATATATGTACAATATTTGTATATACATGAATACCTGTACATAATAGATCACATTAGGAAAACTAAGTATCCTGATTAAATCTACATGAAAGCACTATTTACTTGAGACAAATAAAGCAATATAAATGTGAAAGTTTCTTTATAAATTACACTCACTTAATTATCAATCCACATGTTTAAAAGTTATTACAATTTGCCAAAAAATATTATTCATATGTGGACTGACAACTAAGTATTTTTTAAAACCATCATTATAGAGGAATTGTTGTTTAAGACCCTAATGAAAAAAACAGTTTCCATATAATACATGAGACAAAAAGAGAAGCCAGGTTTAAAATGTAACAATTAAAGAATGTTATAAATTTAAATAACATACATAAAAATAAATATGTAAACCATATTAGCCACATATCAATACAGAATATTTTCCTGAACTTACCTGCCAGATAGAGGGCAAATGATATAAATCTATGGTAGCGAATGAGGAACTGAAGTTGCTCTTCCCTTTGAACAAATGTAGCAAAATAATCAGCTACTGTCTCTCCATAGAAAAAGTAGTTTACACACAATAGAAAATACCTGTAATTGAAAAACAATTACCTTTTTTTATATTCAAAGCTTTTTTCCCCGCAAACTCCATAAAACTATTCTTTACATTTGGATGTTGATATAAAATCAAAACCAAGTTCTGGAGACCAGTTCTTGATATATTCATCAAACTGCCTTTTTTCCTTTCTTAAATTTAACTTCAGATTTATCAACAAAAGTTTACTGAATATAGTTCATGACTTTATTTCCTCCCACACCCCTCTCCACAGTATTAAGTTTAAAACAAAAATTCACTCCCAACTACTCACAGCTCTAATGCTTTTTAATGGAGATCCTAAGCCAAATCCCCGCCTGCCTGGCACATAGAGGCATCTTTCTTCCTTAACTTGGTGCTCCAGATGGACCTTTGTTAAGCAGTGATTTTTAAGGGGTAGCAGTGGGGGGTGTGAGCCAGCAGCAGGTAAAAATCTTCGTAAGAAATGCAAAAAGCTACACAGATCACCTAGCCCTCCTCCAAGTTCTAGTATATCCTTTCCCCCATCAGATTTCACTACTTGGGTGAGCCAAGAAAAAAAGCTGCATACACTGACTTAAGAGTTCCTTTGTGCCCCATCTTTTGAATGATAAGAGTCCTAGGTGGCCAGGAGAGCTGAAGAGGAAATGTGTGGCTTCCCTCGGGTTCTCATGGATGAAATTAGATCTCACTGTTCTCAAAGTAAAGGACGAGCATTCTCATTTCTACCAGCTGAATTTCCATTTTTCAATTCCCCCAATGGAAACTTTGACTGTTTGTAAGTCTACTCTACTTCACCAATCCAACTTTGTGCCCACTGTTCCCTAATAAATACCTTCTGCTCAGGAAGGCCAGTATGTCTCATCGTCAGTGACATGTGGCTCCTCAATTCCATACCTAGAACCTGATGGATGCTGCTTCCCCAGCCCAGAACTGTTCTCTAGCCAAAGTTTGTCTTTATTTCATTCAAGTGACAGTTTCTCTCTCACCCTTTCTATGAAGCCTTCAACAATTGTTGGAGCCCAACCTGACCAACTTTGTTTTTTCTACATTTCAAATCAATCCTGCATGGTTTAGCATTTTAACTGTTCTCCAACTACTTAATCTACCTAACATTTCTCATACACTGTACCACTGATGAAGAAAATTGCTAGAAGAAAAAATCAGCTATGACCAAAATAAATAAAACTATTTTTTTGACTATTCTAACCCCCAAAGGTGATACATTTGTTTTAATAAAACACTGGCCCCTCTAGCTGATACTAATCAACTATAGTCAAAGGCATGGACATTTAGGTTAATTATGAACTATCACATTATCGTGTTTCCTGGTCAAGGTCTTGATAACTTAGGATTACACCTGAAAAGTTTTAAAAAGATATAAAACTTTAAGTATTAAGATCATTTGGTACAATTTTTTTTTTTAATAATTTTTACATGCATTTGTGCACATACAATATTTCGTGGGTTGGTAACTGTCAATGCTATTATTTACAAGGGTGCCTTACACACTGTCCCCATCAAAAAGTCCTCCTCTTCCTCACCCTTCATGGTGCATGACATGGGGCCCTGGGAGCAGCAAAGGTGGGGTCATCCCTCCTCCCACTGTTCCCGTCTCCTACCTTGGAGCTATGGGAGCTAACAGACGAGTGGGCCAGATTGTAGGAGTGGGGAGGAGAGACAGACACTCAGCTTGGTTTTCCCTCCTGAATGAACCACTGACCACTCAAAAAACCCAAAAATAATCAAACCACAACTACTGTTATATCTCCCTTTACAGTCTTTGTCAAGGGATATCTAATTTTGTGTGGTCTCATATCAAATAAGGGGAATTAAACTTCAAAAGATTACACATATTTGACATCTAGTGAAATGAAACTATTTGTTAAACTTGTAATAATAAAGGATATAAAATGTGTCCAATGTTGAGGGTTTTATTTTTAAAGAGCACAAGAATGGCGTATACATTCAATATAAATTAGATATCTCTACAAAAGTGAAAAATGAAACATGAAAATAGTTGTGCTGGAATGGGAGCATTAAAGGTGATTTTCTTGTTTTCAGAATTTAATTGCACTCTTTTCATTTATCTTTCTCCAAAATCCATCTATAAGGCCAGCCATGTGGATACTGACTGATCAGAAAGCCTACCTTACAAACTTTACAGAAGAGTTCAATTTTCATATCTGAAAGTTTTAAGTTACTTACCAGCTTAGTGTTCTAAACCATGGTAGGTCATAAGAATGATAGACTCTGTAACCTATAGTGATAATTTCATGGAAGCATTTCACTTGGATGCCTAGAACCTGAAACCAAGGGAAAACATTGATATACGTTTTTCAATGTTATAATATATTTGTGCAATCACTGAATAACTGGCTTGCTGTCATATGTATGGGGTGGGGGGGTCAGGCAAAAAAATGTATACACATTTTAAGAGATATTATCTATGTATTACATAAATACTGATGGTAACCACTTCTTGTAATGGCAGAAGTCAAACATAACTTGTATTCATATTTTGTTATTGGTATATATTGAGTATTATAATTTTAATCCAGTTTTTTCCCTTCTTAAAATGTGTATACATTATTTTGGCTTTTTTTTTTTTTTTTTTAATACCCTCTGTATTTTTAAGCTCTTTAGCCCACCCATTTTTAATTATTCTAAATGTCAGTAGCAAAATCTCAATATTCAATGTCTCTAAAATCAAATGATATCCCAAACGGGTAAGCAAAACAATGTTCTGTCGAGAAGTACTTCCCAGGGTAGAAGGTAGCAATACAGTTCAAAGTTTGAGGGGATACAGTCTGGTAGTCACAGGTGACTAGGCTTTATCCTTATTACCACCTCATTTCTTGAGGTTGTCAACCTCAAGATAGACAATCTTTTTGTCCATTTTTTTCTTGAGTTACCCTAGGAAAGTAATCATGTATGAAACTTTGCTTGTATGTATTTATTTTTAACCATACACCCTGGTATACTTGCCAAAGATAAAGGTACTATACTATCAGGACAAATGGCTAAAACACCTTTACCCAGTCACCCAAAGGTTTGAATATAGTCTTTTCATTCTTCCAGCTCTCTCATGGCCACCCCTACATACATCTCTGATCAATCCAAGTTGTGCTACCTTGGCAAATTATAAGCAGCCTTCTCCACTTGCAGCCATTTTGGCCAGTCAATTGAGTCTATGCAGTTCTGTTTGCACAGTGTTTTATACATACACTCAGTAAGTGGGTTTATGCTTATCTATACCTTTTTAATGGTGCATACAGTAGTTCTTCAATCTGGATAAAGGTAATTCCTGAGGATGTAGCATCATACCCAGTTTGGCTTATGAGTAAGTCAATTCTAAGACTCAAAGAGCAAATGGCAAGTTGAACACTTATTACCATAAACTAAAAGATTAAAATCTTTGTAAATGTAACAGACTAATTTTTCAACCTCTAACAGCATACCAAAGCACTTTTTGTATAGCCCTGGAACTACAAATGGGTTTTATATTTTTTAAAGAGAAAAACAAAAATCAAAGATTACGAGACAGAGACACATAAAGCCCAAAATATTACTATCTGGTCATCTACAGAACAAACTTCCCAAACTGTCCAAAGGTATACCTTGGGATTTCTTTTATGATCCCCTCACAGTAGCTTTCCAAAACCCACGGCTCAGGATGTTCTTAAGCTATTTTCCCCACTATACCTTTTACATATCTAATCACAGATGCTAAAAAAGTTGTGTGTCCCCCTTGGCCACAATGCTAAGAAATTATGCCAAACTATAATACTATTTATAGTATTTATAATACTATAAATAGTTCTTTAAAAAAAAATCATAAGGGGAAAGCCGGGACGGCTCAGCGGGTTGAGCGCTCGCTTTGAGGCCATGG
>PVKE010017712.1:0-30421 GCA_004027555.1 Craseonycteris thonglongyai
CAAAATGTCTCCTAATGCAACTCATTTATTTTGCAAGTGCTAGTGTAAATTAATGACTTTACTCCTTAACTTCAAGGCCTAAGTTCATTTAGAATGTCACTGTATGTGACTAAAATAGAGAATGACAAAGCTACAGAGTTGTATTCTAAAAAATGCCACCTGAAATAAATATTATTTATTCATAATATAAAAAAAAGACCATCTTAATTAAGCAAAATAAGTCAGACTGAAAGAATCAAAAAACATATGACCTCACTTATAGGTGGAATATAAAAGTGAGAGAAGCAAAGACACAGAGACCTATGGACACACTCAATAGCTGGGTGATTGCCTGAGGGAAGGGGAGGAGGGGGGAGGGAGAGTGGGAGGGGACGTGGGAGTGGGCACCAGCATTATGGACATACTCAATGGTTTGGTGGTTACCTGGGGAGAAGGGAGGAGGAGGGAGGGGGAGTTGGGGGAGTGGGGGTGGGAGTGGGCACCGGATATATGGTGGTGGAAGGGGAACTGATTCTGGGTGGTGAGCACATAATGCGATGCATGGGTGATGTGATGTGGACTTGTACATCCGGAAACTATCTAATTGTTACCAATCAATGTCACCCCAATAAATTTAACAATAAAAAATTAATTAATTAATTAACTACTTAATTTAAATCAATCAATCAATCAATCAATTCACTGTGAAACTGAGAAGTGCTAGGGAAATGCTTGGGCACTGCCCTGGGTGGACGCTACGAGCCTGAAATCTAATGGAAAAATAAGGACATGCACACAGAAAACCATCAAAGGAGGGAACAGATAAACTACTTCGGAGTTCAGGAAAGAGAGAGACTGCTAGTGTCTTAAAAATATTGGAATACATATATTTGCTGCTTTAATGTTTTTCAAGAACTATATTAGAATATTTTCTAGTTTGCATAATTTTAATAATCATTTAAAATTTAATCAAAGTGAGCAGAGTACCTACACTGTGCCTAAAATCGAAAAGAAAGAAGTTAATTTGAGGATCAAATGGATAAAGAAAAACAAAACAAAACTCCACAGTAAAGAGCTGGAGGGCATCTGTGTGAGCTGTTAGGCCCACAAAGGAGGTTTCAGGGTGTGTGGATGCCAAAGAGAAATACACAGCCCTTAAAAGCCCGAATGATGCCATTTAACAAATCAATAACACATCTTCTTAAAAATAAAAAAGCTAAGGAAGGAAGAAGGAAGAAAAGAAGGGAAGCAAGAAGGGAAAAAGAAGTTTAGTTCTTTAATACTTTTGTGCTAGGACCTGTTTCATCTCATACATGTGGTCATGCATTCATAATGTAGATTTAGTAACAATCCCTTTAAATGTCACTTAAGCAAGCCAGAATGTATCAAACATTTTAATAGCAAAAAATTGTCATATGTTTAGCTGAAAAGAAAACTCACAGATACATCTAATTCCTTACTTTCTATTAAGCAAATAGAACTTTACATTAGGAAGAATGAATAGATTCATGTATCCAACTCTGTGCTCAACTAACTCACACTTATTGGCCCCCTTCATGGTTCTCACCAGTCCTACCTCCAACACACACATTCTTGAAGTCAAAAGATTTGGTAACCAAATCTTGCTGTTTGGAAGTCTCCTCCTGACTTCCCAGGAGTATCTGAAGCACCACAAAACACTAAAGAGAATTTCTCTCTTCTGAAGAGTGAGCAGCTAGTCTGGCACCCTGAAAACACATTCTCCCATCATCCAGTAGCATGGAAACCATCTTCCCAGCACTCCGGCTGTGAGAGCTGCACCAGTGAGCCCTCCCACGAAACAGAACCTGGCTTTGAGCACCAGCTCTACCACTGAATGGGCGGACCCTGTTCCTTTTGCTACTAAACTGAGATAATCTTGTGGATCAAATGAAGTGCAATGTATGGCAACTTTTTAAAAACCCACACACAGTGGAAAAAAGTAGTAGTTATTATTGCCACAGTACATTTTACTATATTTACACAATAGAGCCACAGTACACTTTCCCTGATATTGTAGTATTCCTTTATCTAAAAAATAGTAGGTCTCTACATACAAGATTTTAACATTTCATGAATGGAATTTGGAGATGAGGGGCTTCAGACCCACCTGAACTGATGTCCCCTTGGCGTTGACCAGCTACACTGGCTTAGAAAGGACAGGCCTTATTCCTGCCTCCATCAACAGGGAGTCAAGGCACTGACACAAACAATCATGAAAAATTCATTAGCCATTGAGTGCAATCATCCATTTGAAGGGCTGGGTTTTTTCCATAAGTATATTTCATGGAAAAATTACTTCACTAAATCAATGCAGACAAAATCCTGACTGCCTTCAATATTACTTTGGATTTAAATTACATTTTTTTGCTGTTTTTGGTCTAATACATATATACAAAAAGAAAATTTGTATGCCATTTTTCTCCAAAACAGACCTTCAAGGTAAGAGCAAGAGTAATCTGAAGATAACCATGATTCCATTCCATTGCCTGATTGCCTTGTTTATGAGCAGAGTATACAGATTTTAAGGCAGAAGGAGTGCTTTTCTCTTTGTAACACAGAGCACCCACAGCTAAAATGCCTTTCTTCTCTCTCAAGCCACCTCAAAAAAGCATTATTCTATAGTCGTAACAGCTGGTCTTCAGGCAGTAAATCAATGCCCTTTCGTAGTTTACTAACTCCTGCACAAAAAGTAGAGAGCAATTCTCGTGCTATGGCCTAAGAACCATCTTGATAACATTTCTTATTGGCCCTTCCAGAAACTTAGTTACCAAGAAATACTATTATTGCTTCACTAGGAAACGACTGACCTTTGGAAGCCTAAAATAGGAGAGCATACTTGCTATATCAACAAAGCTAGAAGAAAACTTGCCCCTTAGTGTAAATAGAGTAACTACAGAGATGTTTTTCTCCAATATAGGTATAAATGATTATTAACCAGATGACCTGTTCAGTAAATAAATGTCTAACATCTGCCTTTGACTAAACATCAAAGGCATAAATTACAATCTCCAAGAAATTAATTCATGTAGCTGATTTATTCAAAGATAAATAAGCTTAGTCTTGAGGAGAATAATATGTAAATGATTATGTAATAATAATCATGACAGGTACTAGGGTTAAGTTCCTGAAGTACTGACACAGATCAGGGAATAATCTATTCTGCTTTGGGGGACTAGCTCTAAACTAGTACAGGGAGACATAAGGTAGGAGACATTTCACAGAGGATCAGGATGTGTAAAGACATGGAAGAGCAAGGTCACATAGAGCATTAAGGGACTAAGTATTAATGAAAGGCCAAAATGAGGTAGAAAAGAGTCTGGAGAAGGAGGCAGGAGCAGACTTTAGAGACCTTCATTTGTATTTTCTAATTCCTGTGAGAGCTAAAGTTTTAAGTGATCAGATCTGCATTTGAGAAAAAGCACTAGGGGACGATATGGCAAATGTTGAAAAGGGGAAAAACGAAAGACAGGCTAGTCACTAACCAGTTTAGGCCCTTGAGGAAGGGAGATGTCCAAGGCAATGATGGTGGAAGTGGACAGAAGACAACAGAGGGAATGGACAATCAACAGGACTTAATGAGTGCCTGATGCGGAATGAAATTATGTGGAGGAGATGGGATAAAGCTTACATTTCTGGTTTGAGTAGCTAGTTAAATAGTGGTGCCACTAACCAGAATAGGAAATTCAGGAAGATCTGGTTACAGCTGATATTTAGATGGTGTTCACCACGAGCCAAATACATTCTTATTTGATCCTTATAACAACCCTATGAGGTAGGTACTACTGTTATTCTCAATTTATAGATGAGGAAACTGAGTCACAGAAGGTCACATAATTTTCTCAAGGCAACAAAGCTAATAAGTGACAGATTTAGAACTCAAACCTAAAGAGTCTAACTCTAGCACCTGTGTTCTTAACCATTAGACTATGCTACACTGCAAATTACTGGGGAAAGAAGATAAAGGAACATACTTTGATATGTTGATCTTTAGATACCTAGAGAATACCCAGATGATGCTCAGGATAAAAGTCCTGTCTGGAGATACTTTGATAGTCATCAATGGAGCACACCAATGCTTAATGGGCACTGAAAGTAGAACTGAGAGATTGAGAAGTCAGAGGTATGTATCCCTAACATCACACTAGCCTTTACACATCTCAAACCCAATTTCTACAATTCAGTTCATTATCATCTACCCAACTTGCTTCTCCTCCTTCATGCTCAATCATAATCCATATCATCAGCCTCCATATGTGTCAGCCTAGCCAAGAACCTGGGAATTATCCATCATCCATCTTTCTCTGTCTTCATGCTCCAAATTAGTCACCAAACCCTGCTGATTCTACCTTATTACTAGCACTGAAGTGTATTCTCTCCTCTCTATTTCAATCACCACTCCAGATGCCACCAGCTTTTATATAGATTAATAATAATCTCCCAATTAATTTCCCTGAATCCAATATAAGCACCCTCCAATCCAACCTCAACAATAACAAAAGTCCCATCACATCATTTCCAGACACTGAATCACTTAATGACTACTTGTTGTCTTTTGCACAAAATCCAAACAGAAAACGAAGCAGGGTTTCGGGGAAGCTCTGTCCAATAGTGGCCGTCTCTGTGCTCTCAAACTCAGTGCCTTGGCACACTCCACTCTCCCCTCATGGGATGTGTTCCCCGCCCACTTCTCCTTCTGGCTAACTCCTACTTCATGTTCAGCACCCATGAGAAGCCGTCTTTGAAATCCCCTGTGCGTGCCTCCAGCTAAATGCTTAACACACACTTGTCACACTGGTCTATTTACACATATATCTGTTCCCTCACCCTGTGTTCCCCCCAGTGCCTCCTTCAGTGCACAAATAGTAAACATTTTTAACACTTCTGACCTACCCTTTCAGGAAGATTTCTCATCGCCTCACATACTCATGACACAGAAGGAAAAAACATTCCCATATCTAATTCCCCAATAGGCAGGCAGTTAAATAGCATTGTACATCAAAAGAAAAAACAGTCAAGACAACTTTCAATTTACCAATAATTTTCTGAAGTCATTTAAATTAATATGTTTATTATGAATGTTTAAGATCCAGCAGTATCCATCAAAGTACAAAATACAAAACACCAGGTGAGCCAATATTGCCAAATGTCTAAAGACATGGAATAGAATTGAAAGGGCACAATTTTTTTAAATATCCTAGAGCCAATATACTTTTAAAAAAGCATTGCCTAAAAAGAGAGAGGTTTCTTGTAACACAGTGTCCTCAAAGTGCAATTTTATGAACTCTAAAATAATCCCTGTAGAATTACTATCTCACAGTCCTTCAAAATGATAACCCCATTTAAAAGAGACAGAGACAAGTCACTGCCAAACCTGCCCACCCTGCCCCAAGAAGCACTGAGGTCATGCATTCCTGCTGAACACAATGGCACTGTTAAAATGGCTTTGTGCTTGCTGCCCTAATCCCAGCACTCTGCCATCCATTACAATGCCACTTTAATTGCTGAAAGAAGTAACTATGCCAAAATCCACAGATTTAATTGGAAATTTTCCACCGCAGTTTTCTTCTTTCCCCTAAACTCTTGGTACAGAGAAAGAATATTAGCACTTACAGATTTATAAAAGGTCTTACACTGCTGCTATCAGTTACTCCATAATTTGAAGTATTCAATAAATACCACCATCATTTTGTTTGAAAATCATAGTAACAAATCCAATTGCAGGAAATAGATGCTTTTATTTTCTTTTCTACTAATACCTAAGACACTTTAATATTTACCTTTTGTTCATAAAACTCAAATTTTCTAAGCAATATGGCTTCATTAAACTTAATTAATCAGTAATTAATGTTCCCACTGTAGTGTTAAAAATGCAAACGTTTCTGAGTCAGAGATCTGTGAACTGAATGAACGAGTTTACAAATACCATGTGTTCTACGCACCAGGGAACACTTCCAAGAATTTAATGCCTCCATATTTAATCCATTTTACTTGCTTATACACAAAGTCAGTTCATTCAAGAATTAAAGCATCAGGTTAATGAGTAGCAGCATAAAGCAGAGACACTTAGCTGTTGCTCTACTCCAAATCACAGATTATACTTTACCCTGGGTAGCTGTCACGCAAATTAGTGACAAAAGAGACTGAGATCGCTAGTTACCTGCCAGATACCCATTTCCTCCTTATTTCTTATCAACAGAATCCCGATTTTGTTCAGAATGGCAATGTGTCCAACTTTAATAGATAAATATTAATAAATAGACAAATGAATATATCTACATTTCCCAGCCTCCCTTGCAAATGGGGTATCCACCTGAATAAGTTTCAGTCAGTAAGATGTAATTATAGGTCATTGAGGAACATCAAGTGTATTTCCCTTAAAAGGGTCTAATTTAGCCAGTGTACCTTTTGCCCTTCCCTCGTCTCCTGTCAGTTGAACACGATAGCGGAGTGTAGCAGCTATCTTAAACCTGGAGGATGGAAACTATGGGCTAAGGATGGCAGAGCAAAAAAAGACAGAGACTAGGATAGTGGCGGCATTGTGAGTCACTGAGCCAGCCTGTACTGCCTAAGAAAGAGTGAGAAAGAAAAAAGAAAGAGGCATATATGCTTCTGAGCAGTGTTGCCAAAAATCCTTTTTATTAATGCCCCCCTAAGGAAATTCAATAGACATTTTCCCCATTAAATTTCCCCCTATTAAATTTAAAAACACAGATTCACTGTATATCACTACTGTGTGTGCATCTGTGCTTTATACATAAAAAAGGTAAGGAGTTTTTTGGGGGGTGCGGGGGGAGCGGGATGGCTCAGCGGGTTAAGCACTCGCTTTGAAGCCCCGAGGACCGAGGATCAAATCCCAGCTCCGGCCCAGGCGGACCCACATGCTGAACTGGGGTGTGCTTCCCGAATGCGGTGAGGCCCCCAGTTCAGTTCAAAACAAAGAAACAAACAAAGGTAAGGTTTTTAAATGCCTTACAAATCAACTTTTGCCCTTGTGGGGACAATATCACGCCCCTTGAAAATATGTGACTAAGAGAACCCAGGATGCTAACCATTTGGTCCTATTAGCCATCTCTTCCTACAGGGTTTTAAAGGAGGTGTATGTGGAAGGACAGTCAGAAGGCTTTTGCCTCAAACCCCAATACACCCCGTTCTCAACCCGGAAACACGGTGCCACTTGGCCCATTTAGGAGGCAGGCTTACAGCAAGCACCAAAGAGGCTGAAAGCCCTGTTCATTAAACCCATACAAGAATCTCAGACCCTTGTTCTTTGGCACTATGGTGGCAAGAAAAAGCCCATGTGTGGAAGATCCCACCCAGTGAGAAGAAGCAAAAGCAAGAGAACAGTTATCCAAGACAAGAGCAGGGCTGGTCAACCCTTCCCCTACTAACGCCTGACTTGGAAAATGGCCCAATTACTGTCCTTGGTTCTGAATGTCTATTACCTGTTTCTTGACAGGGGACTGGAAGGGAAGAACATGGATAAAAGTAGAAGAAATCTTCTCTAGCTAATTTCCTGTTTTCACTTTTCCTGGAAGAAAAACTAGGTATTTAATTGGAAGCCGAAAAACTACAGGTTAGTTTCTCCACTAAAACAGAACATAGAGCCAAGTCCACACCATATATTTAAAAAGAAAAGAGATCTGATAGTCCAAGTATCATGGAGGCATTTAAGTGTTAGGCAGCTCCTCCCTAACACTCTAGAAGCCTCATCCATTATTTCCCATACAAACCTTTTATTCCCAGACAGCTGGTTCCCAGTGACATCACACTTGTTTCAGACCTCTGTTTTGACTCCTCTACTGCAGAAGCCCTTCCCCAAGGTAAAGCCCTTCTTTACTGATCTTGCTCTTAAAGAGAGATGTTGGCACAGCCTCTCATGGGAAGCATTTCCTGATATGCCAATATACTTCGATCTTTCTCCTCTTTATTACCAAGTACCAGGAACCCCGGTCACATCACCTCACCTAGACAAGTTCCTTTAGGACAGGGACGGCATTTCTGTAAGGCCAATTTCTGGCACGGCACCTGGCACAAAGAAGGTGCTCAACGGTGACTTGGTAAACAAATTAAGTCAGCATTCTGGAAATGAACATTAACTTTATTGGAAAGATAAATTTTAAGAAGTGAATTTAAAAAATAAATAAATATATAAACATTCATAATTAAAGATATAGGTATCATATATGTGGTCTATTATTTTATCTTTCTTATCTGAAAAGTATTTTTTCTTGTCTATTTAATTCACTTTTTCTGCGATTCTATATGACTTTAACTATGGAAATTTTAAAGAAAGGGAAATGAGAAAGAAGGAAAGGACTCAATATCTAACAGACAATATATATATATATATGCACACATGATAAATATTCAGCTATTTCTTATCTTAACAGTTACCCTTGAAACTATATTCCCAATGAAAATTTAATAAAAATATTTTTAATAGCTCTAAGTCCTATAAAGTACTAAAAGTAGCCAGTAGAAGCACATAACAGAAGTCAATAAATTCTTGCTTATTACGGTACTGAATAAATTCTGCTGTCTAAAGAAAGAAGATTAATTAGTAAACTTAAGAGTTTCTCTAGCTACACTTTTCCGAGTACACCCGTTAAACTATATTACACATTTGTGTATGTCAAAAATAATATGTAAACTACATGCCCACCAATAATCCGTAAACTGGTAGTGTGTGATTCGGGTGACAATTTTGTTTATAGTCCAAATTATCTGTTGTACTATACTGTTCAGGGGCTTCCTTATTTATTTAGAGTAGATAGCACCTAAAACATCATTTGTCTCAGCATCAGTGTTTACTCTTACTCCTAAGACCTAACACCATGCCTTAAACATGAGCACACAAGCTTTTGAAATTTTAAAAAGTCCAAAAGAGAACAGACCATTAGGTTGAAGATAAAACAGTCAAGACTGGCAGAATCTAATCATACTAAAAAATCAACAGCCATTAGTGTTTAAGATAGTATTTAACTTGGGAAACAGAACAGAGATATTAATGGAATAATTCTGTTCAAATCTGAATTCTCTATCTTCACTGGAGTTTTATGCAATGATTTAATATTTATTTCTGCAAAATGGCTTTAAATACTTCATTTTTAAGGCAATAAAGCATGGTGGCTAAGACACATAGTCCAGCACTAAAATGTCTAGATTTGAATTCAGAATCCACCATTTCTTGGCTCAGCTTCATCATCTGTAAATTGGAGAGGAAGACATACAATTCTTTACCTGCTGCTGACCAAATGTGATATGCAACTCAATTTTTTTCTTATTTGTGAAAGGTAAAATGATGTATAAACTTATACTGCATAATAAAATCTGAAGCAGCATCCTAGAATCAAATATATTGATATTTCTGCAGCAAAACAAATGAATACATGTTCATACTAACAGAGATAAAGACAAACTATGAATAGACTCACATCACTCAGGGTGAATTTGCCCAGAAATTAGTTTAGGTCAATATGAGTTTAGCAAGGGAAAGCCGGGATGGCTCAGTGGGTTAAGTGTTCACTTTGAAGCCCTGAGGACCGAGGATCAAATCCTGGCCCCCCCTCAGGCAGACCCACATGCTGAACTGGGGTGTGTTTCCCGAATGCGGTGAGGCCCCCAGTTCAGTTAAAAAATAAAAAATAATAAAAAAAATAAAAAAAGTAAAAAAAAAATATATATATATATATATTAGCCAAATGAGTTACAAAAATGATATTTGGTTTTCAGAGCATTTTGCATTTGACACTGTAGATAAAATTGAAGTATTTATAGTGATACCTAGCACAAAGTGAGTGCTCAAAAAATGTTAGTTGCCATCATTATCACCATCATCATCATTAGCATTACTTTTAGTAAAAATAATAAGTTACTCTGAAATTTATTTAGTAATTATCCAGATTTGTTTCAGAAGCTAATATATCCCCACAGCAACAAGAAGTGATTATCTCTTGCTAGCCATAGGCATGTAGTTGAAAGATAAGCTAAATCCAATTTGGCACACATATCTAGAGTTTTGGGTAGTGTGAAAGTGAAAACATCAAAATAAACACCTATAACTTTTACCTTTTCATCTGCTTCCTCAAAAGTTATCAGCTACCTGAAGTCTTCTTTCTCTAAGAGCTCTCACTATTGTTCTACTGCCATTAAAAATATATATATATAATAATAATTTTAAAAAAAAAAAAACATGGAATGAAAGCTTAAAACCAACAAAAGAATCAATACACATTCCAACCACAGTGTGCTCAATTCAAACAGAATGAAATGAACGCCCTGGCATCTGGAGTATTCTACAAGCATGTGGCAAGTGTTATTTCTAGCCACTTAAATGCACTAGTGAAAAGAGCTCAAATACTTAGGAAAGCAAAGATCTCCATTCTCATGAGGAGAGGCATTATTAGCACTTAATGGCTCTCTTTCATTGCCTTTCCACTGACACATCTCTAATTGTTCCAACTACAATTTCAAGTAACAAAACCAATAACGGTAAAAGTCTATAGTTCAGCATGGGCATTCTAAAAAGTGGTCTTTAACAACACAAACCACATAGGAAAGTATACGACAACATGGGATCTGGGCAGGCGATACCACAATGAAGAGAGAAGAGGCTATATACAAGGAGTGCTGGTTAGGACGAAGGCTTAGGTTCCAGCTGTGATCCCAACACACCATTTAATCTATAAGACACTCAGTTTCCACATCTTTGACATGTGAGGACTGAACTAATGTCTTCTAATGCCTCCATCATTTCCAATATTCGATGACTCTCTGATGCTGGAATTTGCCCAACATACAGAGACCATAATCTCACTCCTAGGTTTCTAAGCAATCTTAAGGCTTCCTGTTTTCATGTCCATAACTGAGGATGTTTATACCCAGCTTAAGCCCAGTGAAGGTGAGGATCATGTCTTTTATTTCCTCCCCACTACCATGCATGGCAGATGACAGGTGCTCAAATACACTGGAATTAAAAATAGAAGGAAGGAAGGGTAGAAACGAAAGAGAGGGCAAGCGAGAGAGGGAGGGATGGAGGGGTTCACTAGTTTAATATGGCTGGAGCATTGCATACAAGAGCACAGTGATGAAAGAAGCTTGGAATATGGATTTCTTGATTTTAAAAAAAGATCATATTAAGAAACTTCAAATTTAGAGACTATATTATATTAAAAAATATTGCAGAGATTATATCTATTAAATGTTTTCTGACCTCAGAAATTAAGATGCTAAA
Source organism: Craseonycteris thonglongyai (assembly GCA_004027555.1). Taxonomy (NCBI): domain Eukaryota; kingdom Metazoa; phylum Chordata; class Mammalia; order Chiroptera; family Craseonycteridae; genus Craseonycteris; species Craseonycteris thonglongyai. The sequence goes on from PVKE010017712.1 coordinate 11,234, forward strand.
AATGTTCATGTGATAAGCTATGCAGGGTTATGTATTAATTATTGTTGTGATACTTTAAAATAATGGAACACAGATTATTTTTTCATTACTGAATATTTTCCTCTTTGTAAGTATTTAAGGTAAACACTGATCAACTGAATATGAAAATACTGGGAATGCTGGGATGGCTCAGCGGGTTAAGCACTCTCCTTGCTGCCACAGGGTCCAGGAATTGAGTCCCGGCCCAGGCCTGTGAAGACCCATATATTGAACAGGGGTGTGCTTCCCAAGTGGGAGGCCCTGGTTTGGTTCCTGCCCTTTGTAGCCCCACATCTACAAGTGTGAAATGAAACTATGTCGAAACTGATGATGTACAGCTGTGGAGACTGCTCTGGGCCCTCCCTCTTCTCTCTCTGTCTCTCTCTGCCTCTCTCCATCAAACAATAAAATAATGCTTTAAAAAATAGAATATGAAAATACTGAAATTTGGAAGTAAGAGAAGAAAAGACAGCCAGAAATCTCTTAATTCACTGAATGGAGACGGGCATTGCTTAACATAAGAGTTCTAACATTAGCAAACATTATTAAAATAGAAGCACTTTAAATTATTTAATTACATATTTATGCAACTAAATCTATATTACTTTTCTTAGTCTGCTTTGTAGACATTCACTAACAGTCACATGCCAATAATTCAAGTAGAGTGAAGTACAATTCACTCTCCACAGTTCATATTCTCATGAAATTAATTTACAAGATTCATCTTATCTCCTAAGTCAATGAGATGCGAGATACAATAAGGAATATTTTTTATTTTTAAATTTAAGTTAATATTTTTAATTTTTTTTTTTGAGAGAAGGTGAGAGAGAGATACAGTGAGACCAAGAGAAGTGGGGAGGCCCCAGAGCAGTCCCCATAGTTGTACATCATTAGTTTTTTGACATAGTTTCATTTTACATCCCTATGGGAATGTAGAGCCCCACATGGCAGAACCAAACTGGGAGCCTCCCACATGAGAGGTGAGAACCTTCACCACCATCCAGGCAGTTACCAGATGTTCAGTGCAGTTAAGCATGTGGTTTTGCACAGGCCAGGGCCAGGATTTGATACCTGGACCTCCCAGTTGCAAAGCAAGCCCTCAAAGTGCTCAACCTGTTGAGCTATCCTGGCACCATTTTTTTTAAGACTTATTTTAATTTTATATTTTTAATTGTTAAATTTATTGAGGTGACATGGTTGATAAAAATTACACCGGTTCCAGGTATACAATTCTACATTACATCATCTATGTATTCCATTATGTGCTCACCACCCAGTCAGTTCTCTTTCCATCACCATATATTTGATGTCCCCTCCCTAACCCCCCATCCCCTTGCCCCCTTACCTCAGGCAACCACTAAACTATTGACTATGTCCATGAGATTTTGTTTCTTTGTTACTTTCAGTTTTATAATATTTTTTTTATATAATGTTTTATTTTTATTTTTATTTTTTAATTATTTTTGACAGAGAGAGACAGAAAGACAGATACAGAGACAGAGAAAGAACTGAACTGGGGGCACTCCCCGAACTGGGGCACTCCCCAGTTCAGCATATGGGTCCGCATGGGCCAGGGGCCAGGACTCAATCCCTGGTCCCCAGCGCTGCAAAGTGAGCACTTAACCCACTGAGCCATCCCGGCTTCCCCTACTTTCAGTTTTATAATCCACCTATTAGTGAAGTTATATGTTTCTTGATTCTTCCAGTCTGACTTATTTTGCTTAATAAAATGGTTTCAAGGTACATCCTTGTTGTCACAAGTGGCTGTATTTCATTTTTTCTTATTGCTGAGTGTTATTCCATTGTATAAATGTGCCACAACTTCTTTATCCAGTCACCTATCAAAGGACACTTTGGTTGATTCCACAACTTGGCCACCTTGATCAGTGCTGCAATGAACACTGGGGTACAGATATCTTTACGAATTAACGTTTTCAAGATTTTTTTGGTCATTTGTTTATTGTATGTTTGGGGTTTGGGGGGTGATGGGAAGTGGGGCAAATACCCAGAAGAGGAATTACTGGGTCATATGGCAATTCCATTCCTAATTTTTTGAGGAATCTCCACACTGCCTTCCATAGTGGTTGTACCAATTTACATTCCCACCAGCAGTGTATGAGGGTTCCTTTTTCTCCACAGCCTCTCCACCACTTGTTATCCCTTGTCTTGTTGATTATAGCCATTCTAACAGGTATGAGGTGGTGTCTCATTGTGGTTTTAATTTGCATTTCCAGAATTGCTAGTGATGTTGAGGCATTTTTTCACTTGTCTGTTGGCCATTTGTATGTCTTCATGGGTGAAGTGTCTGTTTAGGCCTTCTACCCATTTTTTAATTGGACCGTTTGTTTGTTTTGTTTTGTTTTGTTGTTGTTGAGTTGTATAAGTTCTGTATATATATAGGTATTAGCCGCTTATCAGAGGCATTGTTTGCAAATATTTTCTTTCATCTGGTTGGTTTCCTCTTTAATTAGTTGACTGTTTCCTTTGCTGTGCAGAAGCTTTTTAGTTTGATGTAGTCCCTTTCATTTAGCTTTTACTTCCCTTGCCTTTGAGGCCAGGTGCATAAAGTACTCTCTGAATCCAAGGTCTATAAGTTTAGTACCAATGCTTTCTTCTATGCAGCTTATTGTTTCAGGTCTTATGTGGAGGTCTTTAATCCACTTTGAGTTAATTTTGGTATATGGTAACAGTTCACAGTCCAGATTCATTCTTTTGCGTGTGGCTTTCCAACTTTCCCAGCACCATTTACTGAAGAGGCTTTCTTTTCCCCATTGTATAATATTTTGCTCCTTTGTCAAAAATTATCTGTCCATATATTTGTGAGTTTATTTCTACGTTTTTGATTCTGCCCCACTGGTCTGTATGTCTATTTATCTGCAAATACCAAGCTGTTTTGACACTTCATTGTATAAACTGAAGGTGAGTAGCATGATGCCTCCAACCTTATTCATTTTTTGAAGGATTGCTTTGGCAATTTTGGGGTCTTTTGTGATTAAGTATTAATCTGGTGATTTTTAAATCTATTTCTCGAAAGAATGTCTGTGGAATTTTGATGGGAATTACATTAAATCTCTATATTGCTTTGGATAATATGACCATTTTATTTTATTTTTTCCTTTTTTTTTTTTAAAGATTTATTTATTGTTTTTGACAGAGAGAGAGATACAGAGACAGAGACAGAGAGAAGGGAGAGAGAACAGTCTCCATAGTTGTACATCATTGGTTTTTCCACATAGTTTCATTCCACAGGTGGGCGGGGCTACACAGGGCAGGAACTGGGCCAGGGTCTTGTCCCAGTGAGAATTGAACCGGGGGCATTCCCCAATTCAGCACATGGGTCTGCACAGGCCCGGGCCGGGATTCGATCCTCAGTCCCTGGGGCTATAAAGTGAGCGCCTAACCCACTAAGCCATCCTGGCTTCCCAATATGGCCATTTTAAACTGTATTAATTCTTCCAACCCATGAACATGTAATATCTTTCAATTTCTTTGTGTTCTTTAATTTCTTTTCTTTTCTTTTTTTAAGATCTATTTTATTGTTTTTGACAGAGAGGGACAGAGAGAAGGGGGAGTGCTCAAGCAGTCTCCATAGTTGTATGTCATCAGTTTTCGACAGTTTTGTTCCACACAGGTGGTGGGGAGGGGTGCGCAGGGCAGGAACCAGGCCAGGAGCCTCCTCATGTGACCACAAGCCAGGGGCCTCCTACATGGAAAGCATACCCCAGTTCAGCATATGGTTCCACATGGACAGGGATCAGGACTCAATCCTCAGACCCTGGGGTGGCAAAGGAAGAGCTTAACTCGCTGAGCCATCACAGCTTCCCCTTTTTCAATTTCTTTTAATGGTGTCTCATAGTTTTCTTTGTATATATCCTTCATATTCTTTGTTAAGTTTATTCACAGGTATTTTATTCTTTTTGTTGTGATCACAAAAGGTATCATTTTTCTCATTTCTTTTTCTGAAGTTTTGCTGTTCATACACAAAATGCTATGGTTTTTTGTATATTGATTTTTGTATCCTGCAACTTTACTGTATTCATTTATTATTTCTAATAGTTTTCTGGTGGAGTCTTTGAGGTTTTCTATATAAAGGATCATGTTGTCTGCAAAAAGTGACAGTTTAACTTCTGCACTCTCAATTTGGATGTCTTTTATTTCTTTCTCCTGCCTGATGGCTCTGGCTAGAACTTCCAGGACTACGGTATGTTCAATAGCAGTGGTGACAGGGGACATCCTGTCTTGTTCCTGATTTTAGAAAAAAGGGCTTCAGGTTTTCCCCATTTAGTATGATATTTGCTGAGGGTTTGTCATATATGGCATTTATTATGTTGAGGTACTTTCTTTCTACATACATTTTATTAATTGTTTTATTCATAAATGAATGTTGTATCTTGAATGCTTTTTATGCATCAATTGATATAATCATGTTTTTTATCTTTTATTTTGTTTATGTTGTGTATCACATTGATCAATTTGCATATGTTGAACCATCCTTACGCCCTGGGATGAATCCCACTTGATCACAATGTATAATCTTTTTAATGTGTTGCTGTATTCCAATTGTTTGTACTTTGTTTAGGATTTTTGCATCGGTTTTCATCAGAGCTACTGGTCTATAGTTTTTTAAGGATTTATTTGTTTGTTTGTTTTTTGACAGAGAGAGAGACAGAGAGAGACAGAGAGAAGGGAGAGGGCTCTGAGCAGTCCCCATAGTTGTACATCATTACTTTCCAATATAGTTTCACTCTACAGGTGGGCACAAAGCTACACAGGTCAGGAACCAGGCTGGGGGACTCTCCATAGGCCCCAGCAAGATCTAAATTGGGGGCACACCCCAGTTCTGCATATGGGTCCGCATGGGCCAGGCCTAGGATTTGATCCTCGGTTCCTGGGGCTGCAAAGTGAGCACTTAGCACACTGAGCCATCCCAGCATGCCCTAGTTTTTTTTGCGTGTGTTGTCCTTACCAGGCTTTGGTATTAGGGTGATGCTGGTCTCATAAAAAGAGTTGGGAGATATTGCCTCTTCCATTTTTCTGGAAAAGTTTGAGGAGGCTAGGCTTTAGTTCCTCTTTGAATGCCTGGTAAAACTCATTAGTGAGGCCATCTGCTCCTGAATGCTTGCTTTTGGGGAAGTAATAGGTGATTATTTCAATTTCCTTACTGTTGATTGGTCTGTTTAGATTATCTAATTTTTCTTGGTTCAGTCTAGGCAGAATATATGTTTCTAGAAACTTGTCCATTTCTTCTAGGTTGCAAAATTTGCTGTCATGTAGCCTTTCATAATATTCTTGTATGATCCTTTGTATTTCTGCAGTATCAGTTGTAATTTCCCTCTTTCATTTCTAATTTGGATTCTATGTGTGTGTTTTCTCTTTTTCCATTGGTGAACCTAGCCAGGGGTTTGTCAATTTTATTAATTTTTTCAAAGAACCAGCTCTTTGACGCATTAATTTTTTCTATTGTTTTTCTGTTCTCTATTTTGTTTAGTTCTGCTCTAATTTTAATTATTCCCTTCCTTCTGCTTACTTTGGATGTATTTTGTTCTTTTATTTCTAGTTCTTTAACATGTGACATTGGGTTGTTTACTTGTGATTTTTCTTATTTCTTGAGATAGGCCTGTAGTGATATAAATTTCCCTCTTATTACTGCTTTTGCTGCATCCCAGTAAGTTTGATATGTTGTCTTTTCATCATCATTTGTTTCTATGTGTTGCTGTGGGTTTTTTTTTTAAGATTTATTTTATTGTTTTTGACAGACACAGACAGAGAGAAAAGGGAAGGTCCAGAGCTATCTCCATAGTTGTACGTCAGTAGATTTTTTGTTATTGTTTTGTTGTTGTTTTTTATTTTATTTTATTTTTGACAGAAAGAGAGAGATATACAGAGACAGAGAAAGAGAGAGAACTGAACTGTGGGAACGCCCCAGTTCAGCATGTGGGTCCACCTGGGCCAGAGCCAGGATTCGATCGTCTGTCCTCAGGGCTTCAAAGCTAGTGCTTAACGCGCTGAGCCATCCCGGCTTTCCCTCTATGTGTTTTTTAGTAACATGTTGTTTAATCTCCATGTACATGTGGTTTCTCCTGCTTTCTTTTTGCAGTTGATCTTCAATTTCAAAGCTTTCTGGTCAGAGAGTACACTTGGTATGATTTCAATGTTCTTAAATTTGCTGAGGCCAGCTCTGTGTCTAGCATGTGATTTACCCATGAGAATATTCCATGTGCACCAGAAAAGAATGTATGACCATACGTTATAGGATGAAGTGTCCTGTAAATATCATTTATGTCCATGTGCTGTAATATATCATTTAAAGGTGATATTTCCTTATTTATTTTCTGTTTAGATGATTATGTCCATGGATGTCAAGGGGGCGTTTAGTCCCCCTACTATTAATTGTGTTTTTGTCAGTTTCTCCTTTTAAGATCCTTTAATATTTGCTTTATAAATGTTGGTGCTTCCTGGTTGGGGGCGTATATATTTCAAAGTACCATGTCTTCTTGTTGTCTTATAACCTTTATCATTATAAAATGTCCATCTTTTTCTCTTATGAGCTCTTTGACCCTGAAGTCTGTTTCGTCAGATGTAAGTATGGCTACACCAGCTTTTCTCTGGATGCCATTTTCTTGAAGTATTGTTTTCTACACTTTCACTTTGAGTCTGTATTTGTCCTTGTGGCTGAGGTCTGTCTCTTGGAGGCAGCATAAGGCTGGGTTTTGTTTTTTAATCCAGTTTGCTACTCTGTGTCTTTTTATTGGTGAGTTCAGTCCACTTACATTTAGAATGATGATTGATATAGAGAATTTTCTATAGCCATTTTATCTTTTTTTCCTGGTAGCTCTTTTTTTTCTTTGCTTTTTTTCTTTCTGTCTTTTAGTTTGATAATATTTATAACTGTTTTCTCTCTCTCTCTGTCTTTTTTTTTTGTCATGTGTCCCAGTTGTAAGTTTATTTGTTTGTTTGAGTGTTTACCATGAACTAACTTTATGTAAAACAAGTTTCATATATGCACTGGTTCCTTTTCTTAAGAATGCTTCTTATCTCCATTCTCTTTGGAAATTTAAACCTTTACTTCCTCCCTTTTATGTTTTTGTTGTTCCAGTTTATCCCTATTTATTTTTACTTTTTGTTTCAGGTCCAATCGTCTTCTTCAGTATTTCTTGAAATGCTGGCCTAGTGCTGGAGGATTCCTTCAGTTTCTGTATGTCTAAAAAGGTTTTTATTCCTCCTTCATATCTAAAGGATAACTTTGCTGGGAACAGGATTCTTGGTTGGTAATTTTTCTCCTTTAATATTTTGAATACTTTATTCTACTCCCTTCTGGCTTTTAGAGTTTCTGTTGAGAAATCTGATGGTAGTCTGATGGGCTTTCCTTTATAGGTTATGGTGTTCTTTTTCCTGGCTGCCTTGAGGATTCTTTCTTTGTCTTTGACCTTTGAAATTTTCAGTATAATACACCTTGGAGGAGGTCTGCTAGGGTTCAAGTTGCTAAAGGTCCTGTTTCCTTCTTGAATTTAAGGTTCCAGTTCTTGCCATAGATTTGGAAAGTTCTCATCTACTATTTGAGCAAATTTGCTATGCCCATCTTGTCCTCTGCTCCCTCTGGAATACCTGTTATTCTTATATTATTATTTCTAATGGTGTCAGATAGTTCTTATAGATATCTTTCATTTCTTTTCGCTCTTAGGTCTCTCTCTCTTATTCCTTCTGTGACATTTTCAAATTTCTGGCTTTGATTTCACTAATTCTTTTCTCCATCTGGTCAGCTCTGCTTCCTATGCTCCATTTTTCATTTCTTTTATTGTGTTGTTTATCTCCAGAATTTCTATTTTCTTCTTTTTATAGTTTCAAATTCCTTTCTGAGATCACTTAGCTCCCTCTGTGTATTCTGCCAATTTTCTTTGATCTCTTTGAGTGTTTTCTGAATTGTAGTATTAAATTCTGTGTCATATGGCTCATTTATTTCCATATCTTCAAGTTCCTTTTCTGGATATTTTTCATTTTTTTTCTGAGCATCTTTGTTCACTACGGTACTCATTAATGTTGGAGTATTTCTCTTCCTGGACATGAGGACTTTTCCCCTAGTAGATGTGAAGAAGTCTTTCTTTTACTTCCTAGCTGGTGTTGCTGCAGTGTCTTACAATATTTTCTCTTGGTTATTTGGTTTTCTTACAGTGGGAGCCTTCCTGGAAGGTGGGCTTCTCCTTCATTCAGTCACCCTGCTCTCTGTAAGCCACCTCATTGGAAAGATATCATGGGCAATGTTATTCTATGCCTCCAAGATATCGATGCAGTCAGAAGCTGTCATGCCTGTGCTTCAGTTTTCCTAGATCCCTCTGCCGGTTTCAGCAGGAAGGCTGGGGCGGGGTTTGTTGGAAAAGACACAGGTCTGTTTGTGTCACAGCGTAAGGCAGCTTCCTGGCAGCAGCTGACTGAATGCTGGCTGTGGTGAAGCTGGGAGTGCAAGCAAGGGGAAGCTGGGAGAGACAGCAAGGGGAAGCAGCCAGGTTCTGTGTCCAAGGCCACGCTGTTCTCCAGCTGGTGCCCTACCTCATTGAGAGCACTGTGTGCCCCAGCCACCAGCACACTCCTGCTGCTGGCACTCCAGACACCAGAATGCCCACCTCCTGTTCTGGTCATTGGCCTTACATCTGTGGGTCCCCCGCTTCAGCTGTTCGACCCACACTCTGGTAGCTGGACCCACACTTCGGTCGCTCGTGCCTATCTGTGGCTACCACTGGTGTCTCACTCTGACCTCCCACACTGCATTATGACCACCCAAACCACATTATGGCTATTCTCCCTGCGCTCCTGCTCCAGCATCTTGTCACAGCCAGGGGCACCTGATTCTGCCAGTTATCCCACGTCTGGCTGCCCATACCTCTTTATTCGTTCTAGGCCTCCAACTCACCCAGAGTTGCTCTGTACCTCGACCCACACTCCTATACTCCCACTTTAGTCTCTCTTCTGCTGGCCTCTGGATTAGTCATGGGTAGGTCTCTGGGTCACACTCCGTGACATGTCTCTGCACTACTCTCCTTCTTTCTCACTCGTATCCCTTCCTCTGGCTTTAGGTATTTTCTTGTGATTAGTGGGTCTTTTAAACTATGGGATGTGACCAAGTGGGTCATTAAATCCACACACAAAAAAAAATTTATGAGATTTTTTTTTGCTATCTTTTTTATTTATTTATTTATTTTAGATTATCAGCTACTGTTAGTGTATTTTGTGTGTGACACAAGACAATTCTTCTTCCAATGTGGGCCAGGGAAGCTGAAATGTTGGATACTCTTGTTCTAGATGATGAGCAAATAAACCTGAAGCCTGATATACTGTGATGTGATGAAACTATAGGGGTCTTGGGAAGGGAGTGAATGTATTTTGCTTTTATAAGTTTTTCCAAGAATATGAGCTGTGGTGTGTTTTTACTATGTCTTCAAATACTTGGACACACTTTCTGTCAAGAGGCTGGTCTATGTTCTTTCTTGGAACTGGGGGCACTGTCACAACAAAAATTTTGTAGATTATGGTCAACATATTTTTACAATGGAAAGGGATAAACTTATATAGAAAATATCTGAGTATATCACATGTAAAAATGCTAAGTATTCAATAATACTTTTGTCTCAGTTTTATATTTTAAATATGTTTTTTTTGACAGAGAGAGAGAGAGAGATACAGAGACAGACAGAGAACTGAACTGGGGGAGCTCCCAGTTCAGCATATGGTTCCACACAGGCCGGGGCCGGGACTCGATCCCCGGTCCCCGGCGCTGCAAAGTGAGCGCTTAACCCACTGAGCCATCCCGGCTTCCCCTGTCTCGGTTTTATAAACATATACTGGCTTGCAATGTAAAATGTCTTTCTTACAATGAGATACAATGTTTTAACAACACTAGGTGAGTCTTCACAATTTGACTTTAGACTATGTACATTTGTGGTATTTTTAGATAAGTTCCAATTGTGTGTTTCATCATAAATAAAATAGGTATAATTTAACATACAAGCAGAGAATTTTATAGTTTTAAAGAAATGTATCAAGCACCCATTGGGGCTGCAATTTTAAATAGTGATCAGGGTACAGTGTAGGCCTCAATGAGAAAATGAGAGTTGAGCAATGGCTTGAAGGGGTGATGAGTTAGCTGTGCAGATCCAGGTTGACAGGCACCTAGCATGCTGGAAAGAGATGAGCAAAGGGAATGGATCAGAGATTAGATCAGAGGGAGGAGGGGCCAGACCACCTGGGCCATTTTGTAAGGACTCTGGTTTTTCTCTGTTGATCTGACTTACATTTTAAAAGGATCACTTTGGTAAAAATAAACTATAGAGGTCAAAGAGAGAAAGAAGCAGGCAAACTGGAGATGTTAGAGTGATACAGACAAAATACGGAGACTTGAACTAGGGTGGTAGCAGAGAAGGTGCTGAGAGGGGGTCAGATTCTGGGTAGATTTAAAAATACAGCCTGCCTGCAGTTATTTCTGCCCTTCTGCACAATGTGATGGGACAAGGATAAACTGGTTCCTGAAAGACTTGGGTTCATATCCCAGCTCTGGCACTCATTCAGTAGATATGACCTTGGCTATAGGTTACATCATCTCTCTAAATCTCAGAATCCAGGTCTGTAAAGGAAAAGTAGCATCACACACTCTAAAGAGTTGTTGAAAGAATTAAGTAACATTCATAGAGCACATGTCAGAACTTCAATAATTTGAGCTCCCTTTCTTTCTATTATTATTAATATGATTTGTTAGAGACATATTTAAAATACAGAAGGCCCAGGAACTCACATCTGGTGGACATAATGACTTTGTCTCAAGCTAATCAAATGTTCAGCAAGTAAACGTTAGTGTAAATAACAGTAGCAAACATTCACTGGACCAACTGTTAGTAAAATAATGTCTTTGATCAACAACAAAAAGTCTCTCCTTTTTATCCAAGATTATCACTCCTGAACACATTTCTGCAGAATCAACAACATTCCATGTCACTACTTTGATTTTAAGCCATTGTCCAGATTTCAGGCACTTGCTTATAAAAGATAAAAACATTTCTCACATGAGGAATTTGGCATCTTAGAAGGTTTCAAGGCTAATCCTTCCAAAAGGTTAACGGGGCTACCACAATTCAATAATGAGCACTTTTACTTTCATTTTACAGAAGTCTGATTTTGTTCACTGGCAATTCTCAAAGGATAATTATAATACCTATTCCTTTAAACAAGTAAAAGAAATCTAATGGGTCTTTTATATTTGATTTTTCATAATTTCTACTATAGGTTACTATTTCAAGTAAAGATATTAAGTGGAAAGAACATGATATCTTAGAATTAAAAAGATGAATATTTGCTATTCGAAAGCTGATCGAGTTAATGTGTGTTCTCCAGAGTGAGAATACAGTCTAGAATAGGGTTGTTTCAATTTTGAAAATTCCTGACTATTAACCTTTTTATGATCCTATAGGGCAATACAGACTTAATTTTTTTTTAAATGTGCTATGGAAATACATTAAACTGACAGTATAAAGCTTCCTTAATATCCCTTCATCACCAGATTTTCTATACCGTCCGCTCTTTACAGCTTTGTCTCTCAGCAATTTGTGCATACATGAAGCCTTGTATACCCCACCAACAAATAATAATAGAGTGAGACCTTTTGGGGAAAGACATACCTAAATCTTATTTTAGTGGAAAACTATAAAATATAGTTGATATTTATTATTTGGCATCCATAAAACATAGTATACCAAGTATTTACATATTTTTTTAAAGATTTATTTTTATTGTTTTTGACAGAGAGATACAGAGACAGAGAGAAGGGGGGGGCCAGAACAGTCTCCATAGTTGCACATCATTGATTTTTCCACATAGTTTCATTCCACAGGTGGGCGTGGGGCTGCACAGGGCAGGAAATGGGCCAGGGTCTTACCCCAGTGAGAACTGAACTGGGGGCACTCCCCAGTTCAGCATATGGGTCCACTCGGGCCAAGACCGGGATTTGATCCTCGGTCCCCAGGGCTACAAAGTGAGCACTCAACCCACTGAGCCATCCCAGCTTCCCTAAATATTTTTTAAAGATTTGTTTTTCTCTTTGAGGGAAGGTGATGAGACTGAGAGAGAAGAGGGGAGGGCCCAGAGCAGTCTCCACAGTTGCACATCATTACCGGTAGTTGTGACACAGTTTCATTCCACACAGGTGGATGTGGGGCTGCACAGGGGTGGAAACTGAACTGGGGCCTCCTGAATGGAAGGCAAGAACGTTCACCACCGTCCCAGTGGTTACCAGTCGCACCGCAGTTCAGCACATGGGTTTGCATGGGCTGGGGCCAGGATTCAATCCCTGAACCTCATGGTTGTAAGGCAAGGGCTCAACCTGCGAAGCTATCTTGGCCTCCCCTACACATTTTTTGATACTTCATTATATTATGATAAATAAAACATAGTGATGCCCACAGTGCATGTTCTGAAAGAGGCCTGATAACCCTGTCAGTTTGTGATCTTTTATTTTCACTGTTGTTCCCTTAGGAGGCATTTTACAATGTGTCTGTCTCCTCTGCTGGCAGGATCTTGGGTACTACTCTGCCCGCCACTGGAGCTTCTGCTCTCAACCACCACTTTCTCCCCTTGTCTAGTCTGCCGCTGGCACTCGGTAGTGGGCATAGCTGTAAGGTAAGCTGGCCACTGAGAGCTGTGTGGAGGTGGGTGTGTGCTGTCTGACAGCCTGCATCACTCGCCTGAGGCTGACCTAGAGGAGTTTCGCCATATCACCTTGGCTGCTCAGAGCCCACTGAATTCACCTCTTGTTCTCAGGTCTGTTTTCTTTGCGGGGTATATGGAAAATCAAGGATGAGAAAATGCTTTCTATAACATAATACATGGTGCTGTTAAGTTGTCAAAATTACTGGTGACCAATGAATTTTTAGATTTCTGAAGTCTGGCCAGGTGAGGTACAGCTCCAATAATGTCATCTTTCATATACACTGAAGTCTACACATTTCAAAGCATTGATAATATACATAATGAGGGCTGTCTAGAAAAAAGTCCAGCCATTGTCAATATAATAAGAATGGCTACATGGATGGATACTTTCTGGGCAGCCCTCATATTACCAACTTCAGTTCTCTCAACAGTAAAGGAAACAAATACAATGCCTCTTAGCTCACCTGTCACAAGCTAGGAAAGAGACAAGAAGGAGTTAAGGGACTCATCTTCTGTCATATGAGTTCACTAGTGACAGAGCAGGGCTAGAGCCTGATATTCTGATTTCTGAAGAAAAAAACTGCCTCCCAGAGAAGTTGCCTCACACATAAAGTTCTCTGCCCAGAGATCCCCACCACTTTTGAAGAGAATGTCAGTAATAGGTTAAAACAAAAATGTCAAGAAATTTTATTCTCTACTTTTCACAGAGGTTAGTCAAGTAACATTAGGGAAAAAAATTTTTTTTTTTTTTTTGACAGAGAGAGAGAGAGATACAGAGATAGAGACAGAGAAAAGGGGGAGGGCCCAGAACAGTCTCCATAGTTGCACGTCATTGATTTTTCCACAGAGTTTCATTCCACAGGTGGGTGTGGGGCTGCACAGGGCAGGAACTGGGCCGGGGTCTGGCCCTGGTGAGAACTGAACTGGGGGCACTCCCCAGTTCAGCATATGTGTCCACATGGGCAGGGGCCAGGATTCGATCCTTGGTCTCCGGGGCTACAAAGTGAGCGCCTAACCCACTGAGCCATCCCGGCTCCCCAGGGAAAAATTTTTGTTTGTTTGTTTAGATTATAGGTTAAACTAAAGAGAGAAGGAAAAGTCAGGGTGTAAAGGGAAACTAAAAGGCTCAGATCTTATTTGGGGGACGAAACAAAACTAAAGACTTAGAAACAGGCTAATGCTACAAATACACAGAGACGGAGTTAAAGCCTCATTTAGAATAAAGTCTGTGCATTGGCAGATGTATACATAATGTCACCCAGACATCTTTGAAAGATCTCAGTACAATGATGCAGTTGTACCTCCTCTCATCTGAGACTTCCCTCCAGCCATTTACGACCTCTCAGACTCTCTCCTACATTTTCAAGCTCCCCTCTCAAGTGCTCCTTATGAAAGTATTCCATTTGTCCATCCTTGGGGGAAAGAAACAAGCAAACAAACACGACCCCCATCCCACTCCATCATTGCTTCATCGCCACCACCCACCTGCTCTTATTCCTCACACTCCCACTACACCCACATTTCTTAAAAGAGGATTCTAAACATTTGCCTCCTTGACTTTTAATTCCTCCCTTGTCCCCTAAAATTCAGCTCCATCTCCTACTTCACCCTTAAAGTTGCCTCACCAAAATCACCAATGCCCTTATTTCTAAAAATTATGGGACTCCCAGAGCTTATGTTACTTCTCTCAGCAACACTTGATATTGCTGACTTCTTTCTCCTGATGCTCTTTTAGCTACCCTCCCTCATGCATTCCCCACCCCCCACTTTTCCTCCACTCTCTTCTCCTTCTCAATGTCTTCTGCTGTCTACTCCTTCTTGAGATTTTATGAGCCATCTCTCACTCCACATACATGTTTTCCCTCAGTGGTTTCATCCATTCCCTGCTAATGGTTCCCATTCACGAATTTGCAGTCCCAATCTCTCTCCAGAACTCCAGGCTTCTCCATTTTAAATCAATATATCACAAGAACCCCAGAGGCACCATGCCCCAACTCAACACACCTATATCTCAAACTGCTCCTCCAGATTTATCTCCTATAATGTGAATGGTACCACCAACCAATGAACCACATAAAAATCTGAAAGTCATCCTTGATTTTTTCCCCACTCCTTATTGTCTTAACTCAAGCACTCCTAAATTATGTATTGCCAGTGGTTCTTCACTTTGCAGTCTCTTTTCTTGTTGCACACTGAACTCATAGTAGTTCCCTGTAGATTCCGTCTTCCTTCTTGATCTTTGCCTATGCACATGGAAGTCCCTCTACCTGGAGTGCCCTCCCCCTTGCCCACGTGGCCTTCAAGACTCAGCTCAGGTATCGGCCCCTGCAAGATTTTTCACCCTGCCTAAGCGGGGCTATGATATCTCTACTCCAAACTTCATATTATGTGTAGAAACCTACATTATAGAGCCAACTATTTATGTTTCTCCATTTTCTATCTTCCCGATCATACTGTCAACTGCTATAAAGCAGGAGTCATATCTAATTCATCCTGTGTATCCAAAGTTTAGTATAATTCCTGGTATACCAGAGGCTCTCAATTAATGCTATATGAAGAAATAAAAAATCTAACCCTGAGCAACTTCCATTGTCCACATTTTTGTGCATCCTGCTATCTGTTACTACTCTCGAAATCCTACCTATTCTTTATCATCCAATTCAAGTATCATTTCATTTATGAAACCCCCCACCCCACTCTCACTTCTCCCCTAATAATAACTGCAATGCAAAGTAGACAATGAAACCGGAGTACTTGGCTGTCTATTTTACTACTGTTGTATTACAGGAAGCTTAAAGGGGAGGATAATTAATTCATCTTTTAGTTGTCTCAAAACGAGTGCTTCCTTACTTAGGATTCTTTAGAAAATGGCACATTCAGATTTGAAAGAAACCAAAAGCCACACGCTAGCAAAAACCTCCTCTGCACTAAAACTCAGCAGTGTCTCACAATAGAGCTTTCAAAGGAGTCACAGATCCTGCGTGTAGTGCTGCTCACGAGCCATCACATGGCAGTAGCCGAGACAACACACCAGCACCATATCTGAGACAAAGAGCAGAAGTGAACCGCTCTGTTCCTGCTGACTCTACCGAGGCCACTGCTCGCTCTGCAGGCCTAACAACAAACGGGTCCAGGCCGGCTCACAGCCCAGCCAGGCAAGCAAGCCCGGGCGCCCCAGAGCACTGGTTCTCAGCATTGGAGGACACTGCTCCCTACAACATCAGGTTAGCTTCAACTACAACCATCATCCCTTTCCGCAAAGATGTCAATAGCATAACTCCTGTCAAATTAACAAGAATAAAACTGTAGTTGGAAATATTGTAAACATCCAAAAAGAGGGACCTACCCATCACTCAATGGAATACTACTAATCATTAAGAATTGGTGGGGGTGGGGTGGACAGGATGGCTCAGCAGGTTGAATGCTCACTTTGCAGCCCTGGGGTCCAAGGATCGAATCCCAGCCCTGGCCCACGCGAACCTATATGGTGAACTGGGGTGTGCTTCTCATGTGGGAGGCCCTCAGTTCAGTTCTCTACCAAGCCCAGTTTGGCTCCTGGCTTGAGGGGACGTGCTTCCCATGCAGGAGGCCTGGCCCTCGACCTGGTTCCCACCCTGCATGGCCCCATGCCTACCTGTGTGGAATGAAACTATGTCAAAAACTAATGACAGAAAACTATGGAGACTGCTCTAGGCTCTTCTCTCTCTCTCTCTCTCTCTCTCTCTCTCTCTCTCTCTCTCTCTCCCTCTCTCTCTCTCTCTCTCATCAAAATAATAAAATAAATCTTAAAAAAAAAATAAAGAATGGTGTGGGGATGCCACGGTGGCTCAGCAGGTTGAGTACTCATCTTGCAGCCCCAGGGACCAAGGATCAAATCCTGGCCCCAGCCCATGTGGACTCATATGCTGAACAGCGGTGTGTCCCCAGTCTGGTTCTCACTGGGGTGTGCTTCCTATGTGAGAGGCCCCCAGCCAGTTCCTGCCCTGCATGGCCCTACACCCACCTGTAGAATGAAACCATGTAGAAAACCAATGATGTGCAACAATGGAGACTGCTCTGGGCCTTCCTTCTCTCTATCTTTCTCTATCTCTCTCTCTGTCTCTCTGTCTCTCTCTGTGTGTGAAAAAACAATAAAAATAAAGCTTAAAAAAAAGGAATGGTGTTGCAGAAGACTTAGTAACAGAAAAACAAAGTTTCACTCTCTACTATTAAGTGAAATAGCAAGTTAACTAAATGTTCAACGTTCAGTGTATGTATGTATGTGTGTGTGTGTGTGTGTGTATATATGTGTGTCTGTGTGTGTGTGTGTGTGTGTGTGTATATATATATATATATATATATAAAACATTTTTAATTATATAGCATACCAGTATAACAAAATATAACATAAGCTATATTTATGCCAAAATGTTAAAAGTGGTTTAACTTCTAGGTGAGTAGATTATAGGTGATTTTTATTTTCTTATCATCTTAGTATTTTCTAAATATTCTTCAATAAAAATGTATTGCTTTAATAAAAGGGAAAAATGAGTTTCAGAAAATGATATGGTCATGTGATTAAATTCTACCAATCTCCAAATCTTCATAAGTATATTCAATTTTTTATTTATATTCTAAAGACTTAAAATAATTCTTTTTTAATTTCAGTCTTATTTGGTCATAACTGTTGATGGTGTAAGATTTGTAGTATCCCTAGGTCTACAAAATGTTATCTTGGCATGCTCAATAATTGTTTACTTGTGAAGTTAGGTTCAAAATAAAAACATTAATGAAAAATGTATCTATTTAAAATAATTTTTAATTCAGAAAAAGGTTAAGACAAAGTCAGAAAATCAAGTTCAATTATATCACTGGCCAATTAAGAGAAAGAGCATATTTTTATAATATTCATCTATAAAATGTAGAAAATGCCAGATAGTTAACAATAAAGAAAGTTCTTATCAGATCCTAGATGTGATATTCTCACATTAATGAATAAAGTAACTTGGAAAAATCCATTTTTTTAACTCATTTAGTAGGTATTTATTTCTTAAGCATTCACTATGAAGTAGCAAGTGCTAATCTAAGTTTTCAACCGAAGAAGCAATTCTCCACATAATTTCCCTTACTTAAAAATCAAAAGATTGACAAGAGATAGACATGATTATTCACTACTGTCAAATTTCTGACATCTGTTCTACTCATTAAAGATCTTCAGTGACATCAGTGGAGTAGGATAATAGCTAACGTTGTTTAAGAAAAAAGCCTTCAATAAAAGTGAATTAGGGAAAACAGATTATATTAAATAGTTCATAATAGAGAAACATGGTATAAAAGTTAAAGTTGACACTTGGAAGGGGCAAAACAAGTCCTACCTGATGAAAGTCTTATTCGGCTGTTCATTTTTGAATGTCCAGCCTTGACAAAATAAAAAGGAGGCAACTCTATAGTCATCACCATTTTTTTTAACTGACTCATGAAATTCAGCAGTCTGGGAGCTGCGGGTTCCAAGAACATTTTAGCTACCCGGAAGGTGGCTGGCTGATCCACAGTTTGGAACTCTGCCCCTAACACAATGTCATACACATGGAAGATGCTCAAAATATATGTGTTGAATTAAGAAATGTACACCCGTTTCATACAGAAGATGTGGTTTGGGAACCACTTTAGGGTGGCCCAAAAGACCTAGGACTCTAACAATAATCAAAAATGAAATAAAAGAAAAAGCAATACATTAAAGTACAATTAAGGGTGTTTGCCCCTAGAGAGCAACATTTCCCTACACTGCCTACAAGTTTTTAATTCATTGTTAACACTGCCTGAAATTCTAACACTGGTAAAATATGTCTGGATTAATATGTACTCTTTGAAAATATAAATAATTTGGAGAGGATTAAGGAATGTAACCATTTAACATGACCGATCAGAAAAAAATCTGCCATAGTGTTTACTAGTACTTGTATGTAAAATACAACCATATATTTAAGATGATCAGATATCTTTATAACTTAAAATTTAATTGAAAGTTTCAGCTACTTCATGTACCCATATAAATATTTCAAGTTATATCAGATTGAATCATCCAAAATTACTGGATTATTTTAGTCAAAAATGGTCAAATATGGGGAAGTCAGGATGGCTCAGCAGGTTAAGCATTTGCTTTGCCGTCCTGGGGACCAAGGATCGAATCCTGGCCCTAACTCGAGTGAACCCATATGCTGAGCAGGGGTGTGCTTCCCATGCAGGCGGCCCCCTGCCTGGTTCCTGCCCTGCACAGCCCCTACCCACCTATGTGGAACAAAACCATGTCGAAAACTAATGACAGGGGAAGCCGGGATGGCTCAGTGGGTTAAGCGCTCACTTTGCAGCGCCGGGGACCGAGGATCAAATCCCAGCCCCGACCTGTGCGGAACCATATGCTGAACTGGGAGCTCCCCCAGTTCAGTTCTCTCTCTGTCTCTGTATCTCTCTCTCTCTCTCTCTCTCTCTCTCTCTCTCTCTCTC
>PVKE010017713.1:0-13261 GCA_004027555.1 Craseonycteris thonglongyai
AAAAAAAAAAAAAAAAAAAAAAAAAAAAAAAAAAAAAAAAAAAAAAAAAAAAAAAAAAAAAAAAAAAAAAAAAAAAAAAAAAAAAAAAAAAAAAAAAAAAAAAAAAAAAAAAAAAAAAAAAAAAAAAAAAAAAAAAAAAAGAGGTCAGCAGTCCTGGTCTGTGTGACTGATAGGAAAGAAAGAAGACACTCTTGTCAACAAACACAGACCATAATGATGGTGGGAAATTTCTCTACCAGGGGGTCATGTCTTTGAAGAACATATCCCTTAGGGTAATTTTTTTAATCCTTCCACATGAATGAGTTTGTTTTTTGTGATTCATGTGATTGGGGTACATGGCCTCACTTTGGGGAATAGATCCTCCCGTACAAGGGTCAAAGGACACACATCTTTGAATACAAACCTCTTTGAAACTGAAAATTATGCCAAATATTAGAGACCAACTAGCCCAAACTCCTATTAAGGATGCTCCCATTACCCTATTTACCTCACAGGTCTAGGATATAAAAGATAAAGCACATAAATATGTTTCAAAAAGGGTTTAAAAGGCATACTTATGGAAACAGTTTTTAATACAGTGATCCCAAGTTTTTCGCGGTTAATGGGGACCAGAACCTACTGGATCTCTAGTCCCTGCCTTCTGCCTTGGGGCTGCTCTAGCCAGTCCAACGTGTTGAGATTCTGTGCTCTCAGGCTCCATCTGGTCTAATACTGGGAGCCCAGCACGTTCACTTAATCACATGCGTTCCCTGAGCACCTGCAGGGTGCCAGGCACAGTGCGATAATATTTTGGAAAAACCCGTGAAGCACTGAAGCCGCAAAACATGAAGCGCGAAGTGGCGAGGGAACACTGTATTTTTGCAACAATTATTAAACAGACTAGAAAAGCCATTAAGGAAAAATAGACTAGAGAAAAAGGGGTGGTGCATAGAAATCAGCACTTGAAACTGGGAACTAGGCCATTTGGGTGAATTTACCTGAGGTCTCATAGCAATTTGTTAGTGGAGTCAGGTCTCCTAACTCTTGGGAAGAAAGCTTTTTCTAAGATATCACTCACAGATTTCTGAGTTTTGCAGAGAAATTGAACCTACCACAGAATCAAGTATGTTCCTTTTCTCTCTTAGTGCGTAACAGGGAAAAGCCCATTAGTTGCTGGTGTTCTATTTGTGCTAAAGCAAAGCAAAACAAAACAAACAAAAACTAGAGGTACTGGAAAAAAAATTGTGTATTCTACTAAAGCTATTAATCTACAGCTACAACCCCCAGCACAGTGTTTGAAGTAAGTACAGTGGGTGATGTTGGGACTGTGGGCAATTGCAGAGCAAGTGTGCCTCACAGGGGTGGGGACTGGGAGAATACGGTGTTTACTAGGATTAGGCTCTGACTTGGACAAAGTCTAGAAGCAAATTGGTCTTCAGAAGAACAGATTGACTCATTGATTCATTCAACATGTATTTACTGGGCACTTTCAAGATGTCAGACATGTACTGGTGGACAAGAGGGTCCTGGGCCCAGTTCTTCTGGTCCTATGGACTATGGCTGGTACACACAAATAGACAGTCCCCATCATGCCCCATGTATAAGTGACGTCACATGGAAGTATAGAGAATGAGCAACCAAGACTGCGAGGTGAAGGAGAAGTCAGGGAAGTTTTCCCACAAGAGTTATTATATGCCAGGCACTGTGGTAGATGCCAAGAAAATAACAGACACTGCCTTCAGGAGACCTCTTGTCTAGAGGGGATGACAAATATGTACAACAGGGTGTAAAACTCATGTGCTAGGACTACTCAGAAGAGGGAAACATGGGGTTATGCCTCCTCAAGAACATCTTTGAGCTGGACTTCAAAGCATCAAAGGACTAACCATGGACAAAGGGGTTATTGGAGTCTGTGGTTATAAAGAAGAGAGGGAGCACATGGAGAGACTGGTGGTCAGGGTTAAAGGTGGGTAGAATCTTACGGGTGAGCGGTGTCCTCCCACATGGAAGCCAGCCTGGGAGCCCTGTGGCAGGAGTGAGGGGCGTGCATGGAGAAAGCCATGCAGTCTCCGCACCCTGCAACTCGGAGTCAGACTCCCTAGTTCTCTTGACATCTCCTCATCCCAGTACACTCACATGTGGCTCAGAATCTTGCTGTGCATTTGGTCTTTCCTGGAGCTCCAAGGGGTCTCCTCAGAAGCCAACATGCTGACTGGTACTAAGTGATGCCCAAAGCCTAGGGAGGACCTGCTCAGGACCAAGAGCACAAGGTGTGGGTTCACAGTGCAGGACGTGGGCTGCAAGCTGCCCATAGCCACATGTGGGACACGACAGTCTTTACTATCCTCCCTGCCACCCCACATGCCTGTATATTCAGAGAAACTCTCTGAGAAGTTCTCCAGGGCTGGTGTTTCCCCCAAAAGAGTCTAATTTCCCCAACAGCCCGTTCAGACAGAGGCAGCTGGAATAGTGTGAAGGGTGTAGTGGTTGTCTCCATACACACCTGGGTTCAAATCCTTTTGATTACATGGGAAGACATACATGAAGTACCCAGTACTCTCCTTGGCTCATAATGGGCTTCAGAAATGGTAGCAAACTGTTTTATGCCCTCTTCTGTCTCCTTGGGACCTGCTGCCTGTATTTAAAGGGTAGTCATCAACTATTCTGTAACCAAATGAGGCATGAATGATGGAAACTGGATTAATGGATTTTTCACCTTAAGATTTTAACCAGGATTTCTGAACTCACCATGAATTAACGCCAAGGAATAGCTCTCTAGTGGTAGATTAGTAACCAACAAGGAAACCTGATTTTGTATCAAGAAGCCTATAGATACCTTTAATCAGTATTTATATTCTGCCTGTCATTGCCCCTGTTTTCACAGTAGTGAATCTCAAATGTAGCATTTGGGGGTGGGGCTTGTATTTGAAGCACTTAGAATCTCACACACTGTTTCTCCCCACTTTTCTTTTTTGAGCCTTTGCTACAGAACGTCATGGGTAGTTAGAACCAGAGCTTGTCACAGCTCTCAGGTAGAACAGGGTCAACTTGGGAGTCTGTGTAGATGGCCAGTGGTGTCTCTTGGGTTGGGGAAGGGTAGACAATCCCAGGTTAGAGTCCCAGTTTAAAATTAGAAGGTAATAAAGAGAAGCTTGGAACAAAGGCCACTGAATGCATTTTATGCACCAACATCTCCATTTCCTGCACATACAGAGTTTCCATTCCCTGCACAACATCTCTATTCCCTGCAGGGTCTAAAGGCCTTTCTTAAAAATGATACCTATCATGTGTGGAGAACTTTTCCATGGACGGACTCACTTGGGTAGTAAAATTGTCAGCTGTCCCGAGCCTGTCCCGATGCTCCCACCTGAAGTTTGTCCCTCAGATGGGCAGCAGGCTGAGACCGATGTGCCAATGCTTGGAAAGGTGACTCAAACCTATACCTTTCCTGTCAGGGACAAGGAGGGAGCAAATGGCTGTCCCTAAATGCTCTGGCCAGTCCTTTCCAGAGTTAGGTGGTATCCCACACCTTCCCATGACATGTTTGTCTCTCAGGCCTTTGTTTCTACCTTCTCTTTGCTCAGACTCAGCTGCCTCCCACTCCTGGAAGCCTGCCAGCAGCACCCTGCAAAGAGGTGCAGCTCAATCAAGTTATTTATTCATCTAATCAAAAAGGAAACAGTGTATACAATTTACAGTCTTTCCAGGTCCTAGCTCCCAAAGAGGTTGGGGAGGGAGAGATGCAAGTGAAAACAACGCTCTCCAGGCAGGGCTCTGATAGTCCAGAGCCCCCAGTTACGAAGGTGGACTGTGAACCTGGCTGTCCATGCGTCCTGAAGCCCCTGCCACGATCAGAAGGAGGAAAGGGAGAAAGTCAGAAGCTGAGTTCAGAATGAAGCTGGGGACCATGTCATAGAAATAACCAGGGGTGACCACAGAAGTGGAGCCACCGGCCAAACCCCAGATTTTTTCTCCTCTCCTTACCACCAACACACCAGATTCTAGGGAGTGCTTCAGCCCCAGGCTCGGTGTCATCGTGCACAACAGGGCCACGAGATGATTTTATGGTAGAAAAGTATGATTGGGGGGTGGGGGTGGGGGTGGGTCGGGTGGGGAAGGGGGTGAACTCGTTGCCACCAACCCAGGGAAAGTTCCACTCCCTTGTTCTACTTGACTAGTAAGTTTTGGCCTGTGGTTCATTGTCTATTGTGAGCGTCAACCAGACAAGTGGAATCATGGAGAAGAGTGCCCTGGCAGTGCAATTGTTTTAAGCTCCCTTTCCCTTTCTCCTTCTGCTGTACAAACACTCAACAACCATCTTCTCCATCTTTGAATGTCAAAGTCTATCTGTCATTACAGCTGGAAAATCGTTCTGATTAGACTACAACTGGGGATAGTTTTGATGCTGTCCTGCCTTTCTCAGTGCCTTTGATCTTTATACTCCTCTTGTCTGGAATCCCCTGTCCTAATCCTCCAATGATTCAAATTCTTCCTTCTTGAGGCCCCTGTGGGTTTCCTTGCTTCCATAGCTTTCCCATGATTATTCTTCCCTGAAGCAGATACAATTTCTCCTACTGTCAGGCAGCCAGTGGTGTACTTCCCAGGGTCATCTCTTACCTGGTTCTCACTTCGCACGCTTACACTTAGCCCTGCACTCGCAGACTCTCATCTCCTCACTAATTCTAAGCCCCATCCAGTCCACACAACTCAAGCAGCAGCTACCACATACCAACATAGAGTTCTCTTTTGTAGCTACTCATTTATCTTCCCTTGAGTTTGTGACACACCAGAAGGCAGGGACTGCCTCTCACTCATCACTGTGCCTGCTCCCATAACTCCAGCCCAATGTCTTGCATGCCCTAGGTCAGGGGTGGCGAACCTTTTGGCGATTGAGTGCCAAAGTTTATGAAATAAGAGTATACTGGGAAGCTGGGATAGCTCAGTGGGTTGAGTGCTCACTTTGCAGCACCGGGACCGAGGATCAAGTCCTGGCCCCGGCCCGTGCAGACCCATATGCTGAACTGGTAGCTCCCCCAGTTCAATTCTCTCTGTGTCTTTGTCTCTGTATCTCTCTCTCTCTCTCTCTCTCTGTCAAAAAATAAATAAATAAAACTTAAAAAATAAAAGAGTATACTCGCTCGACTCGTGTGCCAACCCGTCGAGTGAGATAGAGGTATCGATTATTTTTATGTCTATAAGAGCATAAACAATAATTTTTTAAATGGTAATCACAGCTCCGCATGCCAAAATAATTGCTCTGCGTGCCACTTTGGGCACGCGTGCCATAGGTTCACCACCCCCACTCTAGGTGTTCCATAGCTATTGGCTGCTTTATTGATAGTATTCATATTCCCTAGATTTCCAGTCCACCATCGTGACATTATGGAAATCGTTTTGTTCTTTTTTTCTTTAGGTTATGTAGCTCCATCTTGTACTACCATAAAATGCACTTTTCTCTTTCTTCCTATCCACCCCCTCCCTCTCCCCAATGTCTTTTCTTTTTGTCATTGACAACAGTCAGCAGGGCAAGTTTGTCAGACCAAATACCACTGATTTCATTGAGGGAAAGATCAGGGCAGTGGATAAAAGAGAGGATCTCAAGTTCAGAGACCTGAGGTCATATCCCAGCTGTGCAACCTTGATCCAGCTCCTCAATCCTTCATTGTCCTAGTGTCCTTACCTGTTAGGATAGGATGGTCGACACAGTGATTTACAAATTGCAAGATGTTGCTTCAATGTCAAGTTGCATTATACGGTTATGATCTACACATATAGGGATTGTGGCCTCCCTGAGGATTGGCATCGTCTATGTATCTTCAGTGATTGGTGCTGTAGCCAGTCCATGGCAGGGGTTCTATGATATTTGTGGAGGCGCCACTGATAGCACATACAGCAGTGTCCCTTAGACAAGGGTAAGGTCGCCCTACTACATACTTTAACGGTTAAAGTAAGACTAATCCTGCTTTTCTATGAAATGAAATACCAGTTATCTCCATGATCAAGGAAGGCTAGAAGGGTAAGGGGATTTCTTCCCCACTTAGTTCTTTGGCCTCTATAGCCTTGTCTCTTCTATTGGACTCCTTTGGGGTTCAGCACGCATTCAAGATGGACTATGTGTCAGGTCTGTGCTGGGCACTGGGAAGGCACCGATAAATAATGCAAGTTTCCTGCCATCACAAGAATTTACATCAATGACTTTAGTTCTGCTCTTCTCTCAATGAAAAGCTGACCTCAGACATTTCTGAATACTAGAAATCCCACCTAGATTTTTAATAATAAAAGCAGGACAGATAAAAAAGTAAAGTCAAGGAAACAGAACTCTCAATTTCTGGAAAGGTACAAGTATCTGATCATACACACACACACACACACACACACACACACACACACACACACACAAATAATCATACAATAAGAACAGGTTGGAAGTTTGGAATATCCCTAATAATAGAACTAATAATAGCTAATGTTTACTGAGAACTTACATTTGGTCATGGACTGGTCTAAGCACTTTACATGTATCAGCTAGTTTGATACTCATAATAACCCAATGAAGTGTGTGTGTGATTGTTATCCTCATAGCAAAAATAGCTTGTGCCATGTTAGCTAGAACCAATTTTTGAACTCAGGCAGCCATACTCTAGGATCTCTGCTCATAAGTTAGCTACCAAGAAAATAATTTGGTTCACTTTAGAGACCTGATGAGAAATGATAAAGCCAAAAGAGTACTTGAAGGAAAATGGAGTCCTTGATTTCTAACCTAGTCAATGAGTGATTGCCTCTCTGACCCTCAGCAAGTCCCTTCTCTTGGGCCTCAGGACCTTCGGCCATACAGAAAGGGGGGGTCTCCCCTCTAGTGTTAATGCTCCAGCTCTGGCTCCTCTGATTCCTACAGTAGATTAGAAGGGAGGCAGGTGCAGCCTCCCAGAAGCACCAGCCTGAACCTGACCCTCTCTGCAGCTTCTTCATAAGGTTACCTCTGTTGTCCTCAACAGAAAAAAATCCCCTCATTTCATTAAATTAATCCATTCACTGTGGATGCATCCAATTAGGTAGCTCTGTTTGCCTCTGTGAAAGGTGTCTGCAGGAGGCTGGGGGGCATCCTCAAACCTGAGAGGTAAAGCCATTTGCCTGGAACCAGCAGGTGCCCATTCATCCTGGAGGGAAGATCTTGGCATCAGTCTTGGACACGAGCCTAGAGGTAGCACCATGTGTGTCTTGGTCGGCCTCACCACCTAGGTCAACCAGCTTTCCTGAACATGCGGTCTTAGGGCAAGAGCCTCAGACCTGCAGTTAGCAAATAGCCCGTCCTCTGTGGTCTGCAGGCTCCAAACAGAAGCTGGGAGCGGGTGGGGTGAGGCCCGAGAGGAGCCGAAGCTTTCTTGTTGGCTAAGTAGACTGGAAAATGTGAAATTAGCACACATTGTTTATTTTACGCTCTCAGCCTTGCCTGCACAATAGCACAAATTAAATTCCACACTAACCAGACGAGCAATTAGCCCACAGCGAAGATGGGGTTTTTAGCTGATTGCTGAGGCATTCCATTCACACTATTTATGAAGGGAACAAACTTACTGAAAATATTTTTGTAGCAATAATTTTTTCTGATACACATTTTCCCCCAATTTGCTGCATTACCCCACACTTCCTGGTATTTAAGATGATTTGGCTAGGTTTTCTGAAGAGCAGTATGTAGTTCATCAAAGAGAAATTCATCTTGGGTCAATACCCAGTAATTAGCATCATTTTTATTGAAAATGAAGCTGCTGTCATTTTGAAAACAACAACCACAACAGGGTTTTTGGTTATTTTTATTTCTAGTTTGAAGGTAGCCTATAGTAGGATCAGAGATTTTTTGCATCTAAGACCAAAATCTCTAAATCTGTTTACCGGTATCTCACATTGCTCTCATACCATTTATTGAGCATTTATCATGAACAAAACACAGCTCTAGGCACTATATATGTATTAATCACCCAATGAGAGGGGTAGGGCTATTATTTTTATTTTATGAATGTACTAAACAAAGTAGAGAAAGGTTAAGTAACTTGCCATAGTCACACAGCTTGTAAGTGAGTGAGCAGGAATGGGAGCCACAGCCCTTGTGTTAAGGACTATGGTAGACTATGTGAACAAGGGAAAGAAAGCACACAACTAGAGAGACAACCTCATTCAGAAACAAAAAGAGTGACAGCTACGCAGCACGTATAATATGGCAGTTCAGGCAAGCTGTTCCAAAAAATTTCTTCCACTAACTGATTCTCCAAATATTACTAGTATAGAGACAATGTAATGTAAAAACGGTAGCTCTGGAGTCAGACTACTGGTGTCCAAATTGCTATTTAATAGGTGCTGACCGTGGGCAAGTTACTAAGATTCTTTAAGTCTTGATTTCTTCATTTGCAAAATGGGAATTTCAACGGGAAACCACAGACACACACACACACACACATGTGTGTATGCACACATACACACAGAGCTTAGAAGATAGTACAAACCCATTAAGTGTTGGCTTATATCGTGATCAGAGCCTAATTCCTCCAGCTTTCTCTAGTGTTACATGTTTTCAGCAGTTGTTCCTATTTCAGCATGAATGACCAACGTATGTCCTTATCCTAAGGGAGAGTTTTTGCAGGAAGGAGAATGGTATGAAGGAACAAATTTGGCTGTTGACGATGAGAGCCACAATGGGAAGGTGGAGGGAGTTCAGCCTCCTTTGACGGCTTACATATAGCTGAGGGCAAGCCCTTAAAATGAGAAACGTGTTCTCCATCCCATAGCCATGCCATCTGCTTCAGAACTCCATGGGCTTCTCCTGGTGGTTAGCCCTTCTTGGATGGGTTTTCTAGATGAAGATTCTGAAAATCACAAGAGAATGAAGATTCCAAAGAAAGCAGAGGGAGAACTCCTTCCTGCAGTAACTGAGGCCAGAGTGAAGCTCTTGTCTTCCAAACTGTAGACTATGGGCACTCCTGATGACCTGCCTACTTCTGTTCTCCTTTCAATTAGCTGTCTGGTGGTAGAGGAGCAGGATCGCTTTAAGAAGCAAGAGGGACATGAGAACAGATGGTACTGGGGTCCTCTATAGAGAGAGCACCTGAGCGAGTTACTTATGTGTAGGTTGCTCCTCATCCTTAAAACAAGATCTTAGCTACCATCCAGGCCAACCCATTCTTTCACAAATGAAGAAACCAGTTCACAAGATGATGCAGTGGCTTTCCTGTGAGTCCCTAGTGGCAGAGCTGGACCAAGATCCCAGTTCTCCCAATCTCAGTTCTGTACTCTTTCCATTCAAGCAGGGCTTGGAAGCAATGGCCACTGGCCAAATCATGAGCTACGCATCACTTTCACATTTTTACATGGTTGAAAAAATTTACTAATTATATTTATTGATATGTGAAAATAACATGAAATTCAGATTTTGGTGTCCATAAATACATTTTATTGAAACATACCCATCTGTCAGTGTATTTTCTATGGTGATGTTTGTGCTATAAGGGCAGAATGGAGCAGCTGGGACAGAGACCTGATGGCCGAATTGACTATTTGACCCTTAGCAGAAAAAGTTGGCAGGTACTTGCACTGATGCATGTTACTCTTCCTAATGTAGGAGGAAATGGATTCGAGATGAAAAGAGAAAATAAAATACCTCAAAAGCACATAGTTTTAAAAGTTCCTTCATGTTCTTCAGACTGACTTGTTCAAAAAAATCTGTTTTCTGACCCTTGCATACCTGGTGGCAGAGTACTCCCAGCTCGTTCTAGTAGAGAAGCTAATAATGAGATCGTTAGTTGTTCCTGACCAATACCCTGTAATGAGCTCTGTTGTACTGGGCAAGGGAAACTGAGAGGCTCTTGTGGTTGCCCTGTTGGTGAGTGAGAACCAAGGACCCTGAGTGCCCCAGTCCCTGCCTCGCTGAAAGGATCCTGATCAAATGTTATTGCATATTAAATATGCATTACTGCAGGCATTAATTGAGGGTTTAATATGCTCCCTAATTAAAATTGGGTGGTGAGAAGTTCATCATCTTTAGAAACACAGTATTAAAAATCCTTAGAAACTTAATAAAATTATAAATCGAAATATCTTCTCTGAAATTAATGAGGCAAAATATTATCGCCAAGCAGGAGTCAGCTGTGTCTGGAATTCTGAAGGTCATTTGGAGTCATAAAAATGCAGTTTTCAGTTTTATGGTTTCCGAACAATAATAAGGCCGAAGAGAAATCTGGCAGAAAAAAAATCATCTTTGCTTCATATAGAAATTAATATAATAAGAAGCCCTAAGCTGCTGACTTAGGCAGAGAAACAGGTCTAATTGAGAGTTCTAAAAATTTCAAGGGGTATAAGTGTGATAAGTGGGCAGGGTATGGGGCAGTCAGGTGGGTGTAAAGTACTGCACAGTGGGTTGAGGAGAAAGAATTGTAAAAACAATAAAATAAATCTGAAAAAAAAAAACCCAATAACAATAACAACAACAAAAAAAAAATGGAGGGGTGAGCCAGGATGGCTCAGTGGTTTAAGTGCTCACTTTGCAGTCCCAGGGACCAAGGATCAAATCCCAGTCCTGGCCCGTGAGGACCCATATGCTGAACTAGGGAGTGTTTCCCGTGCAGGAGGCCCCCAGTTTGGTTCTCTCCTTCCTCCCCTCCCCCATTTGACCCCTGGCTTGAGGCAGTGTGCATCCAATGCTGGAGGTCCCCAGCCCAGTTCCTGCCCTGCATGGACCCTGCCCACATGTATGAAACAAAATCATGTTGAAAATTGATGACGTACTATTATGGAGACTGCTCTGGGCCCTCCTTCTTCTCTCTGTTTCTGTCAAAAACAATTAAATAAATCTAAAAAAAAAAAAAAAAAGAATTGTGGGGGAAGACAATAAGAAGACAGAGCATTAAAAAGTCCTGGGGAGAGTGTTCTAATAATGAAACCCATTCAGAAAGAAGCAAGGACCTCAGGAAGCACTGAGCTCCTGGTCACTGGAAGAGTCCAAGCAGAGGACAAAGATTCCTACCATGGTAAAATAAAGGTCAGTTTCAATGACATCCAAGTGCAGATCAAGATTAAGATTTTGAAATTTTGTAAGCTTTGAAGGATACATTCATCTGGGAAGTGGTAAGGACATTGAACAGTTTACTGGCTTGACTCTCCTTTGGGTGCCCCAAGAGAAGTTTGGGGACCTCAGACTCCTTCCTTAACACACATTGTCATTGAGCACTGTGTCCTCTCTTCCCAACAACCATGCTCTTTCCTAGACCTTGCTGCAGCTTCTAAAATGTTTTGGCGCCCTAACCCTATCAGCTCTATCTATCCGGAACAAGTCTCATCTCTCTTCAGGAGCACTTGCATCTCAAGCTGACCAGCCTCTTTTCCAACCCATGTCAATGGTCAGGTTGGAACCACTCATTTTACATTTTCCCCAGAGCATTGTTTGTGGGATGACTCCCAGAGGTTGTTTCTGCCCCCACCCCTCGCCCCACTCCCCCAGCCCTGGTCTTTTATGGACTCCCGAGAGCAAGAAAATGTATGTGTTCTCTGACAAGGCATCATTTGATCCATGTTAGATGTGATTGATGTGCTAATGGAGAGTTAACCCAAATAGAGAGCAGGAACCTTTACTGAGAAGTGATTCTTGAGCTTCAGGAGCCTCTGAGTCCTCCTCTCTAGCAGTTGAATCCAGACTCTGGGTACATATCCGAAGTGTTATCTATGTCTCAGGGGGCCAGGGGCAGCACAGTGTAGTGAGGTTACCATCTCCAGTTCCGGGCTCAGAATCTTGTCTCCTCTCTCACTCCCCAACCACTATAGACCTTCCATTCATTGCTTAAAGAACGACCATCCTTTCCTAGCACATAGATACTCTAGGGCAGGGATTCCCAACCCCGTGCCCGCAGGCGCCATGGTGCCTGCGGCCCGATTTGTGTGCACCCGCTATTATTTGACTGCATCAGAAGTTTTTCATAAACACTAAGTAAAACTATAATTCATTTTTATACATTTGGTAGAATTTTAAAATATTGTTTGAGTATCTACACAGGTTTATTATATTCGTTGGTATGTTTGCGATATCGTATGTATAAGTTTTTCCCTAGCTGTCGCCTTTGTACATGTCGCGTCTTGTTTAGCCGCTGCACTCTTTAAACTCTCCTCCCCCCAACCGGGAGACGCGGAGTTGCCATTTGGATTGCGGTTGCTGGACTGATCGGGTCGTGACGGTTAGCTAGGATCACAGTGTTTTGATATATTTGATTCTAAATGAACTAAAAGTGAGGTAGGTAATCTATTATTATGGTGGCAATTTGATATGATATTGTAGTTCTATAATTATTTTTATTTTTATTTTTTTAGTCCTAAAATGAGTGGACCAAATAAGAGAAAACAAACCTATAATTTTAACACAGACTGGGAGGAATTATATTGTTTCATTAATTTAAAAGGTAAATGCATTAGCCTGTTGTGTGGCAGTAGTATTGCAGTGCCGAAAAAGCATAATGTTAAACGTCACTTTCAGACAAGTCATACCACTTTTCATACGAATTACCCACTTAAATCTGAAGTAAGAAAGAAAAAAATAAATCAACTAAAATGAAGTTTAACTACTCAACAGACTGTTTTCACTAGACATGTGGAAAAATCTAAAAAGGCAACCATTGCTTCTTTCAAAATTTCTCACGTGCTCGCAGAGAAGAAGAAACCTTTCCAGGATGGTGAATTGTTCAAAGAAGCATTTCTGACTGCTTTCGATTGTTTGTTTGAGGAATATTCTAACAAGCGTGAGATTATGTCGGTGATACAAGACCTACAGTTGTCAAATAACACAGTCACAAGAAGAATACATGCAATTTCAAAAGACTTGCAAACTCAGGTAATGACTGACTTGGAAATATGTGACTGCTTCTCTCTGCAATTTGACGAGTCAACAGATATATCAGACACCACACAGTTGGCAGTTATGGTAAGAATGGTATTTAGTAACTTCACAGTAAAAGAGGAGCTGTTGCAAATATTACCAATGAAAGGACAGACGAGAGGTGAGGATATTTATAAAACTTTCAGAACATACGCCAGGTCGATCAACATGCCTTTGCATAAGTTGTCTGCGATAACTACCGATGGGGGCACCAGTAATGGTTGGTAAAAACAAAGGATTTATTGCCCTTTGCAGGAAAGATGAATCATTTTCAAACTTTATGTCCTACCATTGTATTATCCATCAGGAAGCTTTGTGTTGTAAAATACTGCCCTTTGATCATGTTATGAAAATAGTCACAAAGATAATCAACTG
>PVKE010017713.1:13361-30514 GCA_004027555.1 Craseonycteris thonglongyai
GAAGATAAAGAACACGATCTCATCCTGCATACTGAAGTACGTTGGCTCAGTAAAGGTAAAGTTCTTACAAGATTTGTGAACTTAATTGAAGAAATAAAAACATTTATACATGATAAAAAGGAAAATTATGATGAACTAACAGACTCTTGCTGGCTGGTAGATTTGGGTTTTCTTGCTGACACCATGGAAAAATTAGATTTTTTCTATTTGGAGTTGCAGGGAAAAGACAAAAATATAGCTGAAATGATAAGCTTTGTAAATGCATTTAAAGCAAAATTGACTTTGTTGATATCACATCTGTATATCAAGTCTCTCGTGCACTTCCCATATATGAGGAAAATGCTAGGTAACAATGAATTAAACGTGTCATTATTTATTGAGACCCTGCAAGTGCTTCAAAAATAGTTTGAAGAGAGATTTCTGCAGTTTACAAATATCGAGCCAATTGTCTCCTTCTGTATCAATCCTTTTACTTGCCAAATAAATGTAATAGAACTAGCCGCATGTATTGCAGACCTTGTTCAGAGGAAAGCAAAAGAACTAGAGTTAGAAATTTTTAACCTTAAGAACAATATTTTGCTAAAATCCTTAATATCAGAGGACTTATGGAACATAGTCGACAAAGAAAGGTTCCCATTTAAAAAAAAAGCGGCATATAAAATCAAATCGTTTTTCGGGTCAACGTATTTATGCAAATCTTTGTTTTCAAACATGAATTTAATAAAATCACGATATAGATCTCAACTTACCGATGAGCATCTTAATAATTGTTTGCTAACAGGGTTGTCGTCATACTCGCCTAATTACGAGGCACTGGCCAATGAAATGCAATGCCAAAGGTCACACCGACAGATTGTTTTTTTTTATGTTTTCTTTTATGTTTTTTTAAATGATTTTATTATATGTGTGTTTTTTATTTACTTTGTATTACATTTTGTATATATGTTTCTTTGTGTGTATATAATTTGCACAATAAATTTATTATTTTAAAATTATTTTTGTTTATTATTTTTTATTCTTGTTCATTAATAAATATCCTTAGAAATACCTGGTGCCCGCCGCCCTACCGATATTTTAGAATGCGCCCTAGGGTATAAAAAGGTTGGGAACCCCTGCTCTAGGGTTTGCATTTGAACAAGTTCCAAAGCCTTCATCTAAATGCTAAGTTGGAAATGGCATAACAGGAAGGGCCTTCAAGCTTCCCTCAGCCACTCAAAATACCTTATTTCAGCTTCTGTTTATGTTCAGTCCTACTTATTCCTTTTTTTTTTTTGAAACAGCTTAGACATACAGACAAAAACCAAAATTATGTTGCAGGCTACAGCACAAAGCAGACTCTGGTTCATGAACCAGTACCAGATACCTCATGGCTGAATTCATTTCACCATCGTTATCCCCTGTGCTGTGAGAAGCCTACAAGGAATAGGTTCATCTTTGTTCTTAACAGTTTCTAGATGGGTTCCTAATATTTTTTAGTGTAAAGATACTTATAAACCAACTAAAAATGTTTGCATACCCCTAAATGAGAATATTTGTACTTTTGCTTTGTATTTGTCAGAAAAATATTGATGCCCACATGCAATTGCAGTGAGTCTTCAGTCTTCCCAGGGGTCAGTGGCCCACCTGTTGGAGAACTCTATTCTAGATCATTAAATTAAACTTTCATTTGTAGAAAAAAATAAAACTTTGAATAATATGATCTCTGGATAATCTTTTCCATGGGTCAAGATGTCAAATAATTAGAAAAACATTTCAGTTATAAATTAATCATCATATCTTCTTAAAGTTTCTGTGGTTTGCAAGATGCTGGAGGAGCTGGAAGAATATAAGTAAAGATTAAATCTAACTTATGATGGTTGACTTGGTATTTTCTGACTTTACCATGGTGTGAAAGTGATATGAACAATAAATTACATGAGATATACAACATTTTATTATAAAATAGGCCTGTGTGAGATGATTTTGCCCAACTGTAGGCCAATAAAAGTGTTTGAGTATGTTAAGGTAGGCTAGGCTAAGCTCTGATGTTTGGTAGGTTAGGTGTGTTAAATGCACACGACTTACAATATTTTCAACTTATGATGGGTTTATTAGGACATAACCTCATTAAAAGTCAAGGAGTGTCTATAAACACAGGTCCTGTCCTCACTGGGCTTGGAATCTAGTCAGCAACCCAGCCAGACACCCCTACAACATAAACCAAGAGATCTATGGAGAGGAACAAAAGAACAGCACAGAAAATATGACCACGAAGATCAGGTGAAGCCATGTTTGCTGAGCTGAAACAGCAGAGAATGACTTCCTGGACACTCAACATACTTTCTTCAATCTGATTAAAAACGATTAAGAAAAAAGAAATGCATCCCAACTTCTAAAGAGTTGGATTTCTTCAATACTCAGTTTTCTTCAAATTGTTTGAAGGATGCACATTTTAAATTACAATTATAATAGCCCAACTGGTGTGTTTTCAGTGTCTTTTAATAAAGAGGTGCAAGTTGTCTATTGCTACAACTACACAGTAGGCTTTCAAGGACACATGCACTGAACATGTATCTGGATCACACTAGAAGTGCTTGGGGATAGATGGAACTATGACTGGTGGGCATAACTGAACCTCACTTAAATATCAGTGTTCCAGATTATATTTTTTGGTATAAAGCTTGAATATTGATCTTTTGGCCAAATGGAAGAAAAAAGGAACAAAAATAACATACTGAGAACAGATATACAGGGTCCAGCAAAAGTAACACCTTTTTTAAAGAAGTGCAGTGTGCTTGAATGTGATGTTGTTAATGTTACAGAATTACATGCTCATGATTTTGTAATAAAAGATTTGGTATAGATTATCAGCTCTTAAAAAAGGGGGTGCTACTTCTGCAGGATCCTGTATTTATTAAAGTAACATGGTGTATTAAAATTATTTAGGTAGTCTATAAACTAATTTACCAAGGTGGTTTTACAATGAATGATATTGTGACATTCTGGACTTGTCAATATAAAGAACACAAGGGACTGTGGAAGAAGGTATAGGCATCTCCTCATCTGGCATGTCTTGGACACAAGTCAAGGCAGTATAAATGCCACAGAGATAAGAACAGTAGCAAGTATTGGTGGCTGTCCCCAGAAATGTCCATTATAGGTGCCTTTTCTCTCCCAAGATCTCCGTCCCTAGACATTTTGGTGGAAATTTCTTGATCCACAGTAACCTTAGACCTTGGCTTTATCATCTAACACACAAGATTGGCTGTTATTTACAGCTACCCAGTGCTAACTTCTACAGGAAGGACCTTTCTGAGGAATTGTTTTCATAGTTTGTTTGGCCAGTTAATCCCATTTGGACATGATTGTCTATAGCTTTATATTTTTGTTAACAATTTCCGTGTACATGTCCTATCTCCTTGCTTACACCACATGTATTTTATAAGGAAGCATAACACCTAAAATGTCTTGGATTTCCTATAGTGGTTTATACTAGGATGAACATATGAGTTTACAACAAATATTATATTTCTTTTGGCAATAGAAGCTGAGTTTCTGTTGGCTATAGAAAGAAGATCTTAACTCAGGACTTGATAAAACCAAAGAATGGGTAATGAAAAAAGAAATAAAGATGGGTCTGTCTTTAGAGATGTTAGGAGGCCACACATGTAGGAAGAATTAGGTATTGTGGTAAGAAATGAAACAAGGGGCTCAGACAAGGAAAATTAGTGTCTCAGTTCATAACTTTTTGAGAGAATTTGAATAGTCACTGTTTCTCTTTGGGCTTCAAGGTTCTCATCTATTGAATGAAGTCACTGAAAAAGCTGTTCTGTAACATTCCTACTAGTATGGATATCTGATAATTCTATGGCACCTGACTGCCTACAACCAGGAATATAGAACAACTATCTTCTCTTCCAATCCTTAACAGCCAGACAAACTTGGTCATAAATTATCACACCACCCATCTATTCTTCTAAGGGTCCACTCATCTTTTCTAAAAAATCATTTACTCTCCCATAAGAATACTACATGCCCCCCTCCTCTTCTTTATAAAGATGAAATTTAAACCAAAATTCTAAGCCACCATGGAGAGTTACTTATTTTCCCTTGAGTATTATTATTTCCCATGCATACATGTGGTACACATGTCAATAAACTGTTGCTTGTTTCTCTGTTAGTCTTTATTTTATTACAGGGTTCTTAGCTAAGAACTCAGAAGGGTAGAAGGAAATAATTTTTCTTCTCCTACACTATGGTCGATCATGGATTTCTGGCACCTTGATTGACCGTGGACTTCTCAGCCTCCAGACTGTGAACAATAAACTCTCATTGTTTATAAACTACCTAATCTGTGGTATTTTGTGATAGCAGCCCAAACAGACTAAGACAGTAATGACTGAACTTTTTCTGATTAAGTGAATGAATGACTATAACATAGTATTATCGTTAATTTCAGATTAAATGGGAAAGAAATTATGTGGCTTCTTATGACTTCAATTTGGGAGGGTTCAGTAAAACAGCATATTGATTAGTTATAGTGAGCTAGAGACAGATATAGCAAGCTCTGCCATATAATTAACTGTGCAAATGAACAAGTTACTTAACCTCTCTGAGCCTCAGTAGCCTCAACTGTAAAACGAAGATATAACAGTCCCTAACTCACTAGCTATGTTGGAAAATAAAGGGGGAAGGGGAAGTTTCTCAGAAAGGACCCACTGGATACTGACAAGGACAACAGTCAGAGAAACTAAAGGAGGGCAGATGGAATGGTCTTGTTCTTTCCTTTCATGCCATATCTCTCCTGAAGTGTGCCCAGGACAAACCTAGGCCTGATCTTAGAATCTGGCTGCCAAAGGGACACTAATTAAGGCTGAGTAGCTATTTTTATTCCCACAAAAATATATAAGGCAAAGATACAAATCTTATTACCATTCAAATAACTAAAAATAATTTGAAAACCAGGAAGCCATCTCCTCCACATCTTTACACAAGCCTCAAGCATTAGCACTCATTGGGACAGCCACAGAAGACTGGCCAAAGACACAAGACTTGGAAACCGACTCTTGTAGGCCAGGACTTGAAACAAGAAAGGGGCAGGAGAAAGGACTTCTGTGAAGCTAACTTTTTCTTCAGCTACATTTTAAAGCAGGGTGTGTGTGTGTGTGTGTGTGTGTGTGTGTGTGTGTGTGTGTGTGTGCGCGCGCATAAATGCCTCTAGGTTTCTGGGAATTACTCTACATCACAACAATAGCAAAGACCCCCAATAAGACAATGGTCAACCTGGCATGTCGAGAGTTGCTCCCTAGTTCCCTGTTTTTACATAGAACATTAGACACTTGCACAGAATACTGGAAACTCTCCAAAGAGAAAGGGACTCTCATTTATTTGTGGCACTTGATGTCATCAGCAATGCCAGGAACACTCCAATATACCCTACTGGGCTCTATATTTGGAGCTGAGCTCTGCTCCATGAACTATTATGTATTCAGAACCCAGTCTCTTCCTGAATTTCTAATGTGTCAAAGAATCTAATTTGCAAAACAAAACTACCTTTTAGCCAGAAGGCTTGCGATGAGCTTTATCAGTTACTGTGCATTTTTTCATGGCTAAACAATGGCTCTTCCACCAAGGGGTCAAGTAACTCAGCTCCAGATTGTGTCTTTGAAAACACAAAAACTCTGAGTTGAGAATGAGAAAGATGTCATTGTCAGGGGAAAAAGCCAGGAAACCTAGCCTTTGGAGGTATAAGATCTCCTATTTTTCCCATTGAATTAGGTCAGAGAATTCCCCTTTCTTCTCTACTAGAGAAACACGCTGGAGACTGGAGTCTGGGAGATATTTAAATTGGGTATTTTCATTGAAATTTCAATTTTCATAATTAAAATGATGTTAATATACAATCAAACATTAATCACATTCTGACTCAGCTAACCTCTATTGAAAGCCAGCAGACAGATGGTCTTTGATCAGATTTACTATCTAGACAAGAGGAAGAAAAATGATGCTACAGGGGCAAGGGCTGGGGAATAGAAAGTAATTAAAGGGGCTGTAGAAAAAGGAAATTCTATTTTGAAATGATTTGATCAGGAGAGGGTCAACAGTTCTGAGCACCATACCTGCTCTAAATATTATCCTTGGATGGGTGTAATCTGAGCATGCAGTCGATTTTTAAAGACTACACTGTCATATTTGCATCCAGGGATAAACAAAACAAACAAACCACTTTAAATACATGGTTATTTAACTAGCTTTTCCCCTCGGTAACATACATAAGCATGGCCCTGAATTATCTGCTTTCTCAATGCTGCTCTACTGATTCCAGGACAAATGGGTCTAGAACACATTTTTCAAAATCTTAAATGAGCTCTCTTGATACTTTATAGAGAATGATGTGGGGAATCAAAGAAACGAGGCATATGTCTGGCTAAAAGTGATAAATATTCAGAAGATATTATGATTATAGGTTTTTCATGGCTTCCACTGTGGCTTGATTAAGTAAATTTGTCTTGGAAGGGCTTTTCTACTTACTTCTAAATGGAGACACAGGCCTAGAGTATAAAATGCTTCTTTGTTTTTAAAGTGAACTTAATTTGACCTTTTGAATGAGTGCCTTGTCACATTTTATCTGTGTCCTAAATGGGATTGTAAACTCTCTCCTTCAGGGTTATGCCCGTGCCAGGCAGCCAGACTGTTTGGTCAGTCCTGTGGATTCAGCATGTGTTCTTTATAGAAACATCTAACCTAGACCTTGAGGAAGACTACTCAAGATGGAGCTGTTTATCCATCAGGCATGGTGCCTCTGGTCACTCAAGGACTGGCACTCCCTTATTTAACAGTTTAAAGTTTCTAAAATACACCTTCACATACGCGATTCCATTGGATCCTCCAAATAATTCTGTCAGATCAATAGAGTGGCTATCTGGACTCTCATTTTGTAGATTAAGCAACTGAGACTCAGGTAAGTTCAGTGACCTGTCACCTGCAAGTAATTAGAACTAAGGCTTCCTGAAGCCTACTATCTCTCCCAGTGAAGGTAACTTCAATGTCTTGGCCTGATATAGTACTCTAATCACAATTACCAACAAAACATCTCATCCACATTCATTCTTAGAGGAGGAGAGATTCAAAATATCATGCCTGATAAGAATCCTGACAAAGAATACTAATCAACTATGGCCTAATTTGATGTCAGCTCTTTTGTTCATCCCATGGGAATCTAAGCTGTAATTAATACATAAAAGATGGTGATTACATTGAATTAGACAACATAGTGAGAGAAACCACAGTTTTAGACCATGTTTCAATAGTTGCTGCACCTTCAAGAAATAGTCTTTAAACAAGGCAATTATTATGAGGTTAATAGACAATCTAGATGTCACTCATGATCTCTTACATTGATTGTAATGCCTAATATTGTTCTTCTTTAATTCTTCATTCAAACAGGTTCCTATTCATCTTCCCACATTCTTTCATTCTTTTGCACTGTATTTTTTTTAAGATTTATTTTTATTGTTTTTGACAGAGAGTGAGAGAGATACAGAGACAGAGAGACAGAGAGAAGGGGGGAGGGCCCAGAACAGTCTCCATAGCTGCACATCATTGGTTTTTCCACATAGTTTCATTCCACAGGTGGATGCGGGGCTGCACAGGGCAGGAACTGGGCCGGGGTCTCACCCCAGTGAGAACTGAACTGGGGGCACACCCCAGGTCAGCACATGGGTACACATGGGCCGGGGCTGGGATTTGATCCTCAGTCTCTGGGGCTGCAAAATGAGCGCTTAACCCACTGAGCCATCCCGGTTTCCCATGCACTGTATTTTTATTGTTTTCTTCCATAGGGAAGCATGTAACCTTAAATCAAAATAAGAGGCAGAATAATAGAGGGTCTCACATCTGCCTTCCTTACTCAGTATCAAAATATCTGACAGGGCCTCAAAAAGAAGCTATCAAAGAAGCATAAAGGAAACAATAAACATGAAAAGAACAATAGGATATTTGAAGAGGAGAAAAATATCTCAGCCAACAGAGACGGACACTTTTATGACAGTTACCTTGGGAAAAATACATTCAGAAAAGAATTTGTCTTACATTTCTCTTTAAACTGGGGAAAGTGGAGACTACCACCACTTTCAGAAAACAATGCTCCCCCACCTCTCCTGAAAACAGAGCCTGGGGAATACCTACTTCTATCAATGGGCCGAGAGAGATGGTTTGATGTGCCTAGCGGAGAATATGGTTACTTGAAATTGATGGGACCAACGGCAAAATCCAGCAGGCAGTTTGGGATAGCCATCCGGAAGACGACAGGTTAGCTAGTCCTGAGATACCAAGTGAACCCCTGGGTGGCAGGTGTATCCCGGTTAGTTTCTCCTCTGAATTCTCTACTTAAAGTTACAGAAATACTTCTGTCAACTATGCATCTAATTTAATCCCAACTTTACTTTCTACCTGTGTATAAAGTTAACGTCTCTGTACAGTAGCAACATTTCTTACATTTGTCCCTATCCCATCCCATCCCAGGACCTAGCACAGGAGAGAGCACTCAGAGAACCATTGGTCTTTCTGGTGTTTCCTTTTAGTGGCATGATTCTACTTTATTTACTCTTACTTTACCAGAGTCCTGTGCAAAGCCTTGGGTAGTTAACAAATATTTGGTGAATTACGTGTCTAGTGTTCACTGAAGCCTTGTCTAATTCAGATAAAAGTTAAGACTTCCAAAATTAATTCTAAACCTGCCTCTGATAGCGTTAAACAATAAGAGTAAAACATAGCTTATGTTCTTTGAGTACTTACTTAGTGTTAGGAACCCTGTGCCCGCCAGTGCCACCCTTCTTTTATCTTATTTATGGCCCTAACAGTCCGCTGAGGTCAGTAATAGTGCTATGCCCATTCCACAGATGGGCACGGAGATTGTCAGTAGTCCATGGTGGTAGAGTTAAAATCATGATAAGATGCCAGAGAGGAAACGTGTAAACCTGTTGTTTTGCCCACATCTGTGGTCTGGCAGATAGTTCCCACAGCCAACGCTGATAGTGCAGAAATCAGTTACCCAGGCAAAAAGGCAGGCGGTAGAGAGATAAGGCCTGTAAAAAGGGACTGGACATGACATGCCTCGCTGGGAGGACTGATGGCAAGACAGGATTGGGATTGCTTCCGAGAAATGTGCTGATTCTTATCCAGCAGTGACGGCGCCCTGACCTTTTCTCAGGAAACACACCTAGGAAAGTGTGTGTAACGGGCCCTTTCCTCGCTCTTCTTTTCAGATGGAGGAAGCTACAGTCTGTGAAAAGGATGGACAGCTTCTTGATGAGGATCTTGGGCAGCTGTGTGACAACCCATAATCATGCCTCTCGCAATCACAATAGTCACTTGCTCTAAGTGCAGTGTTGATGGACTTTGAGGGCTGTGAGCAGCTGTACTTTCCAGGGCTGATCCTCTACTCTCAGCAAATATGCTTTAAAATGTGTACTAAGGAAACATTAGGGAGCATGCTGAGTGAATGGACAAGGTAGAATCATATCGGGAAAGGACCCATCATCGGTGTATATAACAATCTTTCATTGGGCCAAAATAGAATGGGAGGGGCTTGGATCTCTGTGCCAGGACTGGCCTTGGGACAAGTTCCATCCCGCTTTCTTATTAGATACTCCTCTCAAACTACATGTTCCTGGCACACTGCTGTCCACCGCACGTATTCAATGTACATTTGACCAGTGAGTAATGGAATTAAAGGATACATTTTTATTTCATTAAGAATTCATTTTACCTAAAAAATGTTCTACACTTCTAA
The DNA here is from genome assembly GCA_004027555.1 of Craseonycteris thonglongyai. NCBI lineage: Eukaryota > Metazoa > Chordata > Mammalia > Chiroptera > Craseonycteridae > Craseonycteris > Craseonycteris thonglongyai. Next base: position 23,134 of record PVKE010017713.1, read on the forward strand.
AAACTAATTAAAACACACGTGCATATTTGAAATGTTTTGTGAAAGCCTTCAAATGAACTGGGTTCTCCAAATAGCCCTTCACAGATGCTAAGATGTCTGTGGCTAAAACTGGAGTGGGAAATGGAGGGAGGCCCAGGATCAGTCGAGCTTATAAATTTAGGGTTAAGCAAAGTCAAGTTGATCTTTAAAGCAGGATTGCAGGGCTGTAAGATTCCAGTATGTACTGTATATTTTCACAAAGGTGTTATATTATGTAGCCAAATGTATTTGACCATGGAAATCATTTTCAAGTGAGCCCTATTAACATTTGTAAAATTCTTCCACAGAAAACATTTTAGCTTCAGAGGCACCAAGCAATTTTACAGGGCCAAGTTATGCCATGATATATATTGTTACCCTTCCAACATTCCTGCCAGAAACATCTACAATATCCATGGAGTATGGTGCTAAGAGATAATTGGGGGGATGCAAAACAAATTACAGCTTGTTCCTGTCCTTAAACATCTTACAATTGTATAGGGACAGCAATAGGTATATTAATATTAATGGTACTACTATTAATTTACAGCTTGCTTAGGCAAAATTTATGCAAAGTGCAGGGGGATTTTATTAGAAACAAACTATTTAGAAGTTGAGGGGAAAAAAAAATAAATTAGAGCATACTCTATGTGGCGTAGCCTGACCTGGAAGTTACTTCCTTGAGTAAATTTCTAATACCTGCTTGATGACTCAATAAATATTTAATAAATGAATAGGTGAATGAGTGGATGGATGCATAAAAAAATGGAAAACTGAACTAAAAATTCAGATGGAGCTATAAACTCATATACCTACACTCACACATTAGAGTGTTTTGCACGTCAAAAAAGTTCCCTGTGGGAAGCTGTCTGTTTACGCTAATAATGTAATCGCTGCTTACAATATGTTCAGAATTCTCCTTTTGGAAGAGTGTTCAGAGCCTGATTCAGGATAATCTGATTTTGTGAAACAGCCAGAAATCACTCAGAACTAACTCTGGAGAGCTGGAAGGAAGTTGAGTCATATTGGGGGATAGGAAGAAGGCCAGAAACAGAGTTTGTCATTTAACTTGGAGGATGATATCCAAGCTTGGAATTGACTACTACTGCACATCATGTTATCATGGGCATCATTAGGAGCCACTAGGGATCTACGTGAAAGCGGGCAACACTCACTTGGGTATTAGTTAAAAAATAGCTCTTGCAACTTTCAAGTGTTATTTCCTAATTTATAGGGTTAATAAAACATCAGAACAAAAGTAACTGATGCAACTGAAGAGAAACCACCCCAATATCCTCCATGGTTGTTAGGCTAGTCTAGCCTGTCCCATCACCAACAGGGTTTCTCAAAGTCATTGTTTCAAGGGAGTTATCAATTTCTCATAAGACTTATTTGGGGGGTGGGGCTCTATTTCAGGATAAAGACTAACAATTGAATGGTATAATGGAGATTTATTTGGTCTGAGTACAAGTGCCCCCACAACCCACTCCTTCCTTGCACCATAATGAGATCATGTGTGAAAGCCTAAATTATGTAAATGAAAAGGCTCCACTAATACCGTTAAAATATTCCTGGAGTGTTACACTTGACAACCTCAAAGTACATTTCACACTGCTAATGACTTCATCACTAACACAACCGCCATGAGTCAAGCAGTTTCCATGGCAACGCCCTAGTACAGCTGTTTACTCATATAAAGCATTGCACCTACTTAGTTACATATACATATAGATCACTAGATTCCTAGGTACTGAAATTGAAATAATTCAATTTTCAATGTCTCTCTTTATGAAGTGATTCTGCCAGCTATAGGGATTAGCATATCAATGTGACTTTGACAGGGGTTGCTGCAAAAGACATATTTTGCAGGCACTTCATGTCAATTAGAGCCCTAACCGTTTCATGGAATAATCATTCCTGCCAGATTAAGGTCGGGCTGCAAGGTAATTTAATTGGTGCCATTATATGTAGGGAAAAAAAAATGCTCTAATAGAGTGCATACACTGTCTCTGCCAGGGAAGGGCAGGGCCACACAACACAAATGACTGAGAGGAATCACCTTCTTCCCCATTTAGAAAGAATTTTAAAACACCACACACACACACACACACACACACACACACACACACATACTCTGAGATGGGAACTTCAGAGATGTTATTTCCTAAGTTAGCTGGAAGGAGAACTTTGAAGGAGAGAGAGGACATTGGCTAGTTCCTGGTTTTCTCTGAAGGTTTTCCCACCCTAACCCCCACAAAGGAACCCAGAATAGCATGACAGTTCAATGGACTCATCACTCCAATTCTTACGTAAGCTTCATGAAATGCTACAGTCACATTTGCTGACAGGGTACTTGTTCCTGGTGGTGGGAGGTGGGCAAGAAAGGACACAAAGCATCCTGGGAAGCTCCCTCATCTGCCAAGGAGTGGTTCTCAACTGCCACCTTCTCTCTCCCCTGGAGTAGTGAAAGATGCCCGGGACCTTTACTGCATCTTGCTGCTGGAATCCTCTAGTATAATCCGCCATTGCCTCTGAGAGTGCCCATCCTCTGGAGCTTCCCACACTTGGAGGTTTGGAGAAAATGGCCCGGAGAAATTTGTAGCATCACCCAAGTTTGCCAATCACTATCAGAGGGAAAAAAAGTTGGAAAAATATTCTTAGAGGGAAAGGTAACAACTCAGGGGGCTTTTCTGTTACTGAAAGCATCTTTAACTCATGCATGCTAACTCATCACCTCCCCTTATTATCATATCACGGGAGGATGAGAAGTAATAGTTTCATCTTTGTTTTGCTGTCACTGTATTCCTCACTAGAAAGAGTCTGTTAATTTGAAGTGCTCCCAGACCTAGTACAGCCGTCTATATCCTACACTGGGAGAAAAACTCATTTTTCTATTTCCATGTCTTATAGTTTCACCCCCAGTATTTGCTTTTTGAGGGCAGGACTGGCGGTTAGAGGTGGTTTCTCATGCACCTCATTTTGCCAATTAGGGAAGCTAATTGGTTTGTCCAGAGCAGTGCTGTTGTATAGAAATATAATGCAAGCCACATGTGACATTAAAAATTTTCTAGTTGCCACATTAAAAAAAGTAAAAATATATAGATGAAATGAATAGTATATTTTGTTTAACTTGTTCTGCCCACAATAGTATTAGTTCAATGTACAGTCAATAAAAAGAAATCTATCACTAAGTTTTTAAATATTTTTTTCCTTTTGTGCCAAGTCTTCAAAACCCCATGTGTCATTTACTCGTTCAGCAGATCTCAAATTGGACTAGCCACATTGCAAGTGCTCTGCAGCCACGCGGGGCTAGCGGTGGCTGTGTTGGACAGAGCAGTTCTAGAACCCACATCTCCTAACCCTCCAGCCAGTACACTGCTCACTACACTGGGTAGAGCTGGTACCCCTTCTCCTGTCCTCTGCACCATACCCTAACCTCAGCCATAAATAGCACCCCAGCAAATGCCCCCTGAGAAGCTCAGAGCCACGCAAAGTCCAGAAATCTCAGGAGAGGTTTAGTTTGCCTTGCTTTTAACACTGTGAGCTCAAAAAGAGCACGAGGAAAACTTTTAAAGGTTCACGGGAACTTGGAAGATCAGCCACCAATGGGATTTTGGCAGTTTTGAAGGCTGTCAGAGTTATCAAGAATCCATTGCTGGAGGAGTTTTTCATTTGAGGGTGTAAATTATATTCCATAAATTTAGCCAAACTGCACCTAGAGCAGGACTCCTAGGTATCCTGGCCAGGGAACAGGGACAAGGTAAAGAACATTTAGAACTTATCAGCTTTGTTGGGGGTAAAAAAAGTAGGACTGTAACCCTCTTCTACTGATGGGTAGATTTTTGTGTCACTGGAATCCCCAGGGTATTCAAGTAGGGCACTTTCATTAAATCCCCTAGGGGACTTGAAGGACCTCTTTGGAGGTGACTAGAAGTTCAGGGTCAGTGTTAATTCTCCTTTGCTTAAGTCTTCCAGGAGAGTTCCTATGACCCTCTTTCTTAGGCTGGGGGGGGGGGGCTCATCAACCAGGTTAACAAAAAAGGTAAAAAATATTTTAAAATGTGATAAGAAATTAAGCAATCGAATGTAATGAAAGAGAGATGGATGCAACGATTACTCAAATGATGGACAGTATACCAGGTTTCTGCCAACATTTCCTCTATAAGAGGGGGGCCCTTGCTGAGGTGTTTGAGAATGACCTGACAATGTCCTAGGCCTCGGCTTGCTCAGGGCTTGGGTCCACCTTGAAGGGCCTCCAGGCCTGCACAGGCCAGAGGAGTCCCGCATTACTGAGCCCCGGGACTCTTATTCGTATTTAGCTTGAGTTGGTGGAATATGCTCTCACTGTGTGCAGGCAGGTTCATCCCCATGGGAACCACAAGTAGGATTGGGGACACCCCCAATCCTCAGTTTCCACGTATTCCCTTGGAAGTGAGGGGTAGGGGGCATGAGGGGGCAGGGAACAACACAGAAGTTCAGAAGAGGAAAAGTACAGGTTGTCTATACTTGCAAAACAATATTGTGCCAGTTACTTAGGAATGACCTCAGTTGGTCTTCAAAATTATTGTGTGGAGGGAATTATTATTCTCCCCATTTCTGAAGCTCCCAACTAGGCCTGGGTTTTAGCCTCTCAAACACCTGGTTCATTTAGGAGTTCAGCATATACCACATGTCCAGCAATTCACGCAACATAGAGAAGCTAGAAATAGTGGGTGAGGCTATCACACCTAACCCCCTCTCTGCAGGAGCCCCCCTGGGAAGAACCGAGGTGTCTACAGGGGTAGGTGCTGGCCCCGGGACCCTTCCTCAGTCAGAGCTGGTCCACTACACCGCCAAGTACATGTGCTCTTCTTACCACCCCCTCCTGCTGCCCCAATGGGGGTGGGGCAGGGAGCCTGGCATGACATCTACTTGTTCATGGGTCTGGGGTGGGGGAGGTCTCATGGGAACTTGCAGGATTGAGCCCAGCGAACAAGGAGGATCACATAACCATTGGCAGGGTCACAGTTGGTTTAGTTTTTTCACAACTCACCCTATTCATGAGCTCACTGGGCACCCAAGCAAACAGGCCTGAGCAGGAGGAGGGGCAGAACTGGCACCAGCCATCCTTCGTTCCAGTGAGGAGCTCTCTCTGCAGCGTTCATGCACCTTCTCATTCTTACCTCACAGTAACCTTGGGAACTATTTCTGTAACTAAGGCTGTTGTTTTCAGGTGTCCTGTTCAGAGCGGAAGCAAGGGGAGACCCCCCCAAAAGAAAACAAAATTGTCTTCTAGAGGGCGGGCCCCTTATAGTACAGGCCTCCCCAGCTAGGTGAGTGTTCTAGGAACCCATCTGCATCCGTGTATGAGCTGGCGTTGTTGTGAGAGGCTGTGAGAGGCTTCATAAAAAATAAAAAAATAAAAATTATTTTGGGGAAGCCGGGATGGCTCAGTGGGTTAAGCGCTCACTTTGCAGCCCCGGGGACTGAGGATCGAATCCTGGCCCCGGCCCATATGGACCCATATGCTGAACTGGGGAGTGCCCCCAGTTCAGTTCTCACTGGGGCGAGACCCCCCCCAGCCCAGTTCCTGCCCTGTGCAACCCCGCCCACCTGTGGAATGAAACTATGAGGAAAAACCAATGATGTGCAACTATGGAGACTGTTCTGGACCCTCCCCCTTCTCTCTGTCTCTGCCTGTGTATCTCTCTCTCTCTCTTTCGAAAACAATAAAAATAAATCTTAAAAAAAAAAATTATTTTTAGAGACTCGACGCGTTTGCCCATTTCATGATGGGTGACTTACACGAACAACGAACAACGTGTGGCTTGACAATGTACCCACCCACACTGTGCTGAGTGGTGAGCATCTTTGACTGAAAGTGGCATGATCCCCATGCCTCACCTTCCTAGTTACCCAATCTTGCCCCAGCCAACTTGTTTTCATTCCCCCAAATGAAAAAAGTCCTCAAAGGGAAATGTTTTGCTAATGTGGAAGAGGAAGCAAAAATGGCAAAAGCACTAAAAGGCATCAAAATTGACAAGTTTAGAAACTGTTTTGAGTGGTGAAAAAAGTGTTTTGAGAGGTGTATTGCATCAAACAGGGAGTACTTTGAAGGTGACTGAAGTTTAAACATGTAAGAATAAATACACAATATTTTATAAATAAATTTGGGTTTTTTTTGCGGGGGGCTCCCCTTTGTAGAACTAAAGCAACGTCCCTAAGGCCCGTGGGTGAGAGGCACAGGGAGCTGGGACTGGGGGGCAGTTACCTTGATGTCACCAGAGTTCAGGACCAGGAAGGACGGTGTATTGGGGCTGTCCAGAGTCCCCTCAGCTAGGCTGGCCAAGACTAGCCATGCCAGTGTGAGTCCTGTGGGGCTTGGAAAGACCATGTTTATCCACCACTGCCAATGCCAGGCCAGAGGTTCATCAGAGCCAGGAGGGCCCTGGTGGTAGGAAGGGCTTCCAGACAAGGAGCCGAATGGTCCATAATGGGAAGATACAAGCCTGGAACAGCTGGTGAAGCAGGGGCATCGGAGGACTGATGGGGCAGCATGGAGAGCCATCACTGGATTCTCATGACCCCTCTGTGGCTTCGCTTCCTTCCCTGACATTCTACAGTGTCAGAATTTGAGAGAGTGACGCTGTAGGCAGTGAAGTTCAAAAGCGAAATCCTTCTCCTATCCCTGTGAACGCCCCCCATGGTTGAGCAAGGAGCTCCCTTACCATGGACCACGAGTCATTGCTCTCCAGGTGTCCGTCAGATAGCTCACCTAGAGCAGGGGTGGCCAACAAGTCGATCGCGGTCGACCGGTCGATCGCGAGGCCCATTTTGGTCGATCGTCGCTCGCTCGCAATGTCTGGGGTGGAATTCCGTGTCCCATGGACTTTGAAGCGATTGTAGAAGACAAAACTTTCTAGCAATAGTTTAATGCATTCTGGGAATTTGCCAAGGTCATAAATTCCTAGAATTCTGACAGCCTGACACTGTGATCTCCGCCCACCCAGACAATACATGTTGACTTATGTGTTACACTTGTCACCGGACGCAACGCGTGAGCGCAACAGTTACGACTCGACTCATCGAAGAACACAGTCAGTTAGCTTGAATATTTGGTAGTGTCATACGGTAGCTTCTTTTCTTTTGTATTAACAGTATTATTATCCATATTATTTATCCTCGGTGACCACGTTGTTTCAATTTTTCTTCTGTTTAAAATGTAAGTACCTTTTCTTTGTTTTAAATTAAATTGCTTTTCTTACCTATCTATTTACTTGATAAGTGAGCATTCTCGGCAACAGATCTCTAAACTGCGGTCATTACACTGACAGAAAAATAAGGGACAGTATTACAAATATATTAGGAATAACAATAATTCTAT
>PVKE010017714.1:0-30447 GCA_004027555.1 Craseonycteris thonglongyai
AGCTGAAATGATAAGCTCTGTAAACGAATTGAAAGCAAAATTGACTTTGTTGATATCACATCTGCATATCAAGTCTCTCGTGCACTTCCCATATATGAGGAAAATGCTAGGTAACAATGAATTAAACGTGTCATTATTTATTGAGACACTGCAAGTGCTTCAAAAACAGTTTGAAGAGAGATTTCTGCAGTTTACAAATATCGAGCCAATTGTCTCCTTCTGCATCAATCCTTTTACTTGCCAAATAAATGGAATAGAACTAGCCACATGTATTGCAGACCTTGTTCAGGGGAAAGCAGAACTAGAGTTAGAAATTTTGAACCTTAAGAACGATATTTTGCTAAAAACCTTAATATCAGAGGACTTATGGAACATAGTCGACAAAGAACGGTTCCCATTTTTTTAAAAAGCGGCATATAAAAGCAAATCATTTTTCGGGTCAACGTATTTATGCGAATCTTTGTTTTCAAACATGAATTTAATAAGATCACGATATAGATCTCAACTTGCTGATGAGCATCTTAATAATTGTTTGCTAACAGGGTTGTCGTCATACTCTCCTAATTACGAGGCACTGGCCAATGAAATGCAATGCCAAAGATCACAGTGACAGATTGGTTTTTTTTATGTTTTCTTTTATGTTTTTTTAAATGATTTTATTATACGTGTGTTTTTTATTTACTTTGTATTACGTTTTGTATATATGTTTCTTTGTGTGTATATAATTTGTACAATAAATTTATTATTTTAAAATTATTTTTGTTTATTATTTTTTAGTCTTGTTCAGTAATAAATATCCTTAGAAATAGCTGGTGTCCGCTGCCCTACCGATATTTTAGAATGTGCCCTAGGGTATAAAAAGTTTGGGAACCCCTGCTGTAGAGTGTGCAAGAAAAAGGAAATTCAAAGCCCTTCCAACATTAAATAATCCCATCTTGTGAGAGTCTTGGCTCCCCAAGAATGTGACAAGCTGCCCTCTTTTTGATAGTCAAGGATGGTGGCCTGGAAAGCCAAAGTTAGAGAGAAATTGCCTTCTTTTGTCCAAGCAACATGTCAGGAGTTTCATGGGGTCCTAAATAGAATAAGCGGTGTCACAGCAGTTCTAACTGAGGGGATAGTCCACCAGATAGAGCCTCTTTCTGAAAGCAATAATAGCACTGTTAAATGTTACAGGTAAATGCGTTTAACAAGCTTACCTTTCCTTTTCTGTGTCCTCCAAAGCACAGGAAAATAGTTTGACTACTTCTTCACATGCATCTTCTCATGTACTCTCATGTAATTTTTTTCAAGTTAGCCCCACGCATGTAAAGCAACACAGAAGTCACTCAAAAGTTGAAAGGCAGCACTAACTAATGACTAAGGGCTAATTTCCTGTCACTGGCTTAACTATTGTTCAGAGATAAAAAATGAAGATTGTGGCAAATGATTTACTTCCATGTTCTAGTGCCTTAGAATGCATTGAAAATTTAATCCAAGGCTTGCAAACTATCTTTTTAAAGATAACCCTCCCAGACATAAAGACTATTACAGTATGAAAGAGAGAGGATGGAAGAACAGTGGGCTTTGTTGTGTTATTTTTTGGTTGTTTTGGTTGTTTTTGTTTTTTACTTAATGTAAAGAGCTCCCACTAGTGTTAATAGCATATCCATGTGAAAAGTTTGTAGCAATACCTGACTATGGCTGGCATAGGTGAAAGGCCTGATGGTGCCTCTGGACATGTTATCACCTAATCCCTACTAATAGCAACCCGCTGTAGCTGTAGGCAGGTTAATCTTGTTACTGTTGGATTAGGTTCCATTAAGGACTCAACTTTCCTTTTATGTTCACCCCTTCCTCAAAAGGCTGTCTTGTGAATTATCTAAGACAACATGTACCATGTTTAACAATGTAGCTGGGCAAGGAAAAAAAAATTATTTTTACCTTCATGATAGAATCATTTAATGCCCAGGTGTCTCATTAGCACTGCTTCTGATTTGAACCAAGATAAGATGCTCCTTCAAGGCTGTGTCAGGGATGGTTAATGCCTGTGTAATTCTTGTCATTCTCAATTGGAATATTGTTCTCTAAGCAGCTGACGATATGAACACCGTATAAATGTTATTTATGGACAAAATGAGTATCCAGATGCTAGTCTGCCCTCCTAAAGCACCCAAGAAGCAGAAGAAATTGTGGGAGAGCTTTGAGCACAAAATTACGTATTTCATAATAAAGTAAGCCTTGCAATGTATTAGAACTATTATAAAACATTTCTAAACATTTCTAAATCTTATCTTTAAGAATATGATCAGGAAAAGTCAGACATAAACATATGGTGCTGGGGAAGCCGGGATGGCTCAGTGGGTTAGGCGCTCACTTTGCATCGCCGGGGACCGAGGATCGAATCATGTGCGGAACCATGTGCTGAACTGGGAGCTCCCCCGGTTTGGTTCTGTCTCTGTCTCTGTCTCTGTATCTCTCTCTCTGTCAAAAATAAAAATAAATAAATAAAAATATATTTTAAAAAAACATATGGTGCAATGCATTATGGTTGAAGCCTCGTAGCATGACTAGCGGTATCAGAAAAATCACCCCTGGAAACAAAACTGTAAATGGCAAGAAAACATATTAGGTTCCACACACATGTGGCCATGGACCACAGTGGGTGGTAGCTGTGGCAGCAGTGAACCCAAGTGGTGTGTCAGTGGTTCTGGCAACCATAGTAAGCCTCAGCAGTGACAGGGACAGTGACAAATGCCAGATGGGCCTGGTAACATCACTTTCTTCTCTTTCTCTCTTTTTTTTTTTTTTTCTCTTTTTTCTCTGTCCTTGGGGTAGTAGCAAATTCTTGCAGTTACTAGTCTTTCGATTATCTTGCTCTTTAAAATTAACTTTATTGGTAGGACAGTAGTTGGTAACAATTACATAGGTTCCAGGTGTACAATTCTACATTACATCATCTATGCATTGAACTGTGTGCTCACCACCCAGAGTCAGCTCTCTTTCCATCACCGTATATTTGATGCCCCCCTCCCTCTTCCCCCACCCCAGTTCAGTTCTCTCAGTGTTTCCCTTTTGCTCCTTCAGCCTTTCCAACACGTAATGTAATTATCTCCTCCATTAAATCCCCTATTTGAAGAAATACCTAGAGCAAGCTTGTCCAACCCGTGACTTGTGGGCTGCGTGGGGCCCAGGACGGCTTTGAACGTGGCCCAACACAAATTCATAAACTTTCTTAAAACATTATATATTTTTTGTGGTTTTGTTTTTTTTAGTTCATCAGCTATTGTTAGTGTTAGTGTATTTTATGTGTGGCCCAAAACAATTCTTCCAATGCAACCCGGGGGAGACAAAAGTATGGACACCCCTGACCTACAGTGTTTCTGACTAGTAGCCTCTGACTCTGAGTTTATATTCTTAACCAGTAAGCTATGGTGAAAAGGCAATAAAAAGAGTTAGAATTTAACCAAAAGTAGAGTGATTATTATCTAGACCAAAACTAGTGATTATTAACTAGAGTGAGTGCCTAAACTATCAAAATAATATGTTTGAGAACAAAAGATATAGCTCTTTTTGTCTATGATATACATGATTATTTACATAATTTAAAGAACATTAAAAAAAATTTTGAAGTTACAGATCTGCCCTTAAACTTTACTCTCATCCTAAATTTTTATTTACCAATCTAAAACCAGATTTTTTAGAAATATCAAAACAATTAATTATGCTAATCCATGATTATTTAATTGATCTGAGCCCCAACAACAATGACAACTTACACCTACTGTATTAAACATATTTTAAGTTGATATTATTCACTGATGGTTAAAGAGGTAAGGGATACAGAGGGTGGAAAAATCCTAGAATATGAGCGAACTCTCCTATTATTTGCTCAAGAGAACTTTTCTAAAACTGGAAGACATTTGATCATTGACTGATTATTTACTCATGCTCCTCCCACCAATTGTTGATCAGGGAAGAAAAAGTAAAGAAGAGTGAGGCAGGGCTTCCAAAATGATGGAGTAGGGCGGTCATTGGACCCTTTCCCAGAAAAATAGCAATATAACCAGTGATTTGCTCACATCAATAACCTGATTATTAAAATGCCCTACATTAGCTAATTTTTAAATTATGAAAAATGCTCACAACACATAGAATAAGAAAAGAAAAAATATATAATATTGTATACATATACTATTGTATACACAGAATTATTTCAATTACATGCACATATGTGCGCCTGCACACACATATCAAAAGAAATATGGAAGGAAAGCTACCGAAAGTTTATAGTGCCTTCTTCCAGGTTTGAGATTTTAAGTGATTGTATAGTTTCTTTTTTATAACTACCTCTGTTTTTCAATTGTTTCAATGTAGCCTGCACTACTTTTCAAATTAGGATAAATCATTATACTATTCTTAAACGCTTGCAAAAACTGAGGAATGGTTGCTTTTATTACTTTTAAGTTTATGTTAGCATAGTGTAAACTGGTGGTTTTCAAAGAGTGGGCCCTGGACCAGCAGCATCAATATCACCTGAAAGTTGTTAGAAATACAATGATCAGATCTTGCTGAAGAACTCCTAAATGAGAAACTCTGGGGTGGGGCCCAGCAAATCTGTTTTATAAAGCCCTCCAGGTGATTTTGATGCACACTAAAGTTTGAGAACCACAGATCTAAAAACAACTTTTAGGAAAGCCAGTATGGCTTAGCAGGTTAAGTGCTCACTTTGCAGCCCTGGTGACAGGATTGAATCCTGGTCCCAGCCCATGTGGACCCATATGCTGAACGGGGGTGTGCTTCCCATGCAGGAGGCCACGGGTTCAGTTCTCGCCACCCCTCCATGCCCCCCGCCCCCGAGTTCAGTCCCTGGCCTGAGGGGGCATGCCTCCCATGTGGGAGACCCCCAGTCCAGTTCCCACCCTGAGCAGCCCCCCACCCACTTGTGTGGAATGAAACCATGTTGAAAACTGATGATGTACAACTATGGAGACTGCTCTGGGCCCTCCCCCTTCTCTCTGTCTCTGTCTCTGTCTGTCAAAATCAATAAATAAATCTTTAAAAACAACTTTCATCACCCACACTTGTTCTATAACCCCTCTAAAGTTCTATAAGTGGGATCTAAAAATTTCAGCCATGTAAAATTCACGGTTGCATAATTGTGGGATTAATGAACTGATTGGGGGGTGGGCCTGCTGAAAGGAATGAAAGTTCATCACAATTATGCTATATCTGAATTCACTGTAGGACAAATTATTCTGGGGTTTTATGATAAATATATTGGACTCCAGAATATATACATTCTATATCAGAATCCAGTGTATTTAGTAAGTAAAAGGCTAGATAAATTTAGATCTAACTCAACATTCATGGAGACCCCTTGACACCTGTGATGTTTCACAGACTTGGAGAAAGTTTTTTTGTGGTTTTTTTTTCTATTCCTAACTCTGAGCTCGTTTTATTTTGTTATTTTTCTGTAAATCTTCCTCTCCTCCACCTGTGTAAAGATGGCGGGTTTCAATATTTTGTGGAAAAGACCATGATCTCCTGGATTAGGGAGATTTCTTTCTCAGTTTCCCACTTTTTCCTGCACTACATGGGGGATTGAGACCCCTTGTGAGCAGGGACAGTTAGTTTACATCTCTTTTCATCTCTAGTTCTTGCCACAAAGCCTGACAAACAGCAAGAGATCAAAATACGAGGGCTGTCTGAAAAAAATCCAGCCATAAATACCTCTATTTTTCATATTATGTGGCTGGATACTTTCCGGACAGTCCTCATATATTGGTGGAATGAATGAACGTTCAAAATTTTACATAGCCAATTTTAATAAAGCTGCATGCCTGAAAATTTTACCTACATTAATTTTAATGTGTAAAAATATATGTATATACGTAACATCCAGGGAAGCTGAGATGGCTCAGCGGGTGAAGCGCTCGCCTTGCAGCCCCGGAAACCAAGGATTGAATCCCGGCTCTGGCCCATGTGGACCCATATGCTGAGCTGGGGTGTGCCCCCAGTTTTCTTCTTGCCCAGGCCTATGCAGAACACTCCTGGCCCAGTTCCTGCCCTGCGCAGCCCCGCACCCACCTGTGGAATGAAACTATATGGAAAACTAATGCTGTCAACTATGGAGACTGCTCTGGGCCCTCCCCTTCTCTCTTATTCTGTCTGTCTCTCTGTCAAAAACCAATAAAAATAGATCTTTAACATAACAATGTGGTGTGCTGCTTATCATTTTGCTTGTCTTAACCTCATCAATTTTTTAGGAACTTCCAGCAGATGGCACCAATAAATACTGTCATGGGGCTGAATTGGGAATTGGTTGATATTTTCACCATGAACTTTTTTAAAAAAGTTAATGTGAATAAAACTTTCTTAGTTCAACCGACGATAATAACTGCTATTTATTTAGCATTTTACAGTAGTTAACAAAGTGCTTTTGTGTGATTGCCTCACTTATTTTCAATTCTGTCTCAAACCCTGTCATTGTACTGAAAAGGTTTTATTATGTACTTTAGATTTTTGTTGACATATCCTTTAGTCACAGTAGCAGGATAATTTGTGCCAGTTAACAACAGTATTAATACTTTATAACACACTTACAAAGACCAACATTTTCTGTGGAAAATTTGTGCATGCATGAGAACTGAACAGTAACTCAGATCACTAATAATTTAGTGGATTGTTTCTCTGGCTCGTTAAACTGTAATGATTCCTTTCATTTATATGGTGCACTGTAGATACAAACCACATGCATAGACAAGCATCCTTTGATCCTTGCAACAGCCCTATGCTGTGGGCCAAACAAATATTATTTTGTGGGGAAGAGACAACAGTTCACCTCTTCTTTTTCTTTCCTACTCTTCCTCATTACTTCTCCTGAGCCTCGTTGCTGCCCTTCTTGGCTAGATTAGCTCAGGCTTAAAAGTCCATCAATGTTAACAAAACTTCAGGGATGTATAAATGGTAATTAATATTGGTTTTACCTAGAAAATAACAAGCAAATACTTAGAAAAGTTCAAACTTGTTTATATATGATAATAGGATCTCAGAGAGGAAAATCTCCCTTTTTTAAAAGTCTTCCCTCCCCCAGCTAAACAGTGTCCTGTGCCAGGAAAATGTGGTGTCTCATTCTTTACTAATTCTGTGGGGTCTGCAAACTCACTCACATGAAGGAGTTAGAGACTTCATGTGGCAACTACCTTTGAAGCAATCAATATATATTTTAAAGAGATACCAGGACATGACAATATCTAATATTTAGAAATAAATTGGTAATTGTGCCAGATGTCAGGACTGCCTATATGTTTTTCTTTTTTTTTAACTTTCAGACAATTTGTGTCTTTGCATCTAAAGTGAATCAATTATAAACAGTATAAAGCTAGATCATTTTTTAATATTCATTCTGCCAAGCTTGGCCGTTTGATTAAAATATTTAATTCACTTAATTTTAATGCAATTATTGATAAGGTCAGATTTACGTTTGACGTTTTGCTATTTGTTTTCTATATATCTTATGTATTATTTTGTTCCTTTATTCATCCTTTACTGCTTTCTTTTGTGTTAGTTATTTTCTAGTATATCATTTAAATTCCCTTGTTACTTCTTTTACTATACATATTTTTTAGTTACTTTTATAGTGGTTGTTCTGATTATAGTTAACATCTTAATTTAGAACAATCTAGTTAGGATTAATACCAACTTAATTTAAATACTATACAAAAGTTTGTTCCTATATAGCTCTGCTCCTTCTCTGCTCTTTTGTGTTATTGTTGTCATACAATTACATATCTATACATTGTAGGCCTATCAACATAGATTTATAATTATTGCTTCATGTAGTTGTATTTTAAATCAAATATGGTGTTTTCACAACAAATACACTTTACTATTTTTTTATATTAACTACGTAGTTACCTTTACCAGTGCTCTTTACCTCTTTGCGTGTATTCAAGTTACTGTCTCATTTCTGTACATTTCAGCCTGAAAGAAGCACTTACTTTAGTGTTTCCTGTAGGGCAGGTCTGCTAGCAAAAATTCTTTCTGTTTTTGTTTATTCGGACATATTTTAATACCTCTTTATTTTTGAAGTGTAGTTTTGCTGAATATATAATTTTTTGTTGTTGTTTTTTGTTGTTTTGGTTTTTAAAGAAAGAGAGAGAGAGAGAGAAGGAGGAGGGCCCAGAGCAGTCTCCATAGTTGTACATCGTCAGTTTTTGACATGGTTTCATTCCACACAGGTTGGCGGGAGCAATGCAGGGTGAGAACTGGGCTGGGGGCCTCCCACATGGGAGGCACACCCCTAAGAGCTGAGGGCCGAACCAGGGGCCTTCCACACATGGGAAGCTTGCCCCAGTGAGAACTGAACTGGGGGCCTCCCACATGGGAAGCACACCCCAGTTCAACATATGGGTCTGCACTAGCCATGGCCAGGACTCGATCCTCAGACCCCAAGGCTGCAAAGAGAGGGCTTAACCTGCTGAGCCATCCTGGCTTTTCCAAATATATAATATTTAATTGACCATGTTTTTGTTTGTTTCCCAGCATTTTAAATATGTCATCTCTCTACTTTCTGAGAAATTAGCTCTTAATCTTACTAAAAATTCTTTGTATGTGATGAATCACTTCTCTTTTATGGCTTTCAAACTTTATCTTTGTCTTTTGACAGTTTGAGTCTTATATGACTAAGTGTGAAATCTCTTTTGCATTTATCTCACTTGGAATTCATTAAGCTTCTTGGATTAATGTTTTTCATAAAATTTATTTGGAAAGTTTTCAGCCATTATTTCTGCAAATACTTTTTCTGCCCCTATATCTCTCCTCTCCTTCTGGGATTTCCATTTGAAGTATGTTGGCATGCTTGATAGTGTCCCAAAAGTCTCTGAGGCTCTGTTCAACTTCCTTCATTCATTTTCTCTGTATTCTTCAGACTGTATAATGTCAGTTGGTCTATCTTCAAGTTCATTGATCATATATTCTGCCAGCTCAAATACGCTCTTGAATCTATTTAGTGAATTTTTCATTTGTTATTTTATGTGGAGTTTTTTTAAATGTTTTAAAAAGATTTTATTGAAAGTTTTTAGAGAGCACCACTCAGACTCCAGATCCAGATGCAAGGAGACCCTGTTATGCTGTGGGTATTGGCTGGGTCAAGAGTATATATATATATATATATATATATATATACACATACATACATACACACACACATACATACACATACTTTTTTTTATATAATTTTTATCTCTTTATTCTTTATTTGGTAAGAATTTTGTCCTCATGTTTGCCTTTAGTTCTTTAGATATAGTCTTTGAGTTTGAAAATATTTAGAATAGCTGTTTTCAAGCTTTTGTCTAGTTAAGTCTAACCTCTGGGCTTCCTCCTGGACTATTTATAAGGACTGCCTTCCCCTCCACTCCCCACATATGAGTCACACTTTCTTGTTTCTTTACATGGCTCATATTTTTTGTTGTTAAAAATTGAACACTTTAAATAATATAATGTGGCAACTCTGGCAATTTGATCATCTCTCCTCTCCAGGGTTATTCATCATTTCTGTTTGTTTGTTTGTTTAATAAACTTCTCCAAAAAAAATCAATAAAGTCTATATTCATTGTCATGTGTAGTCACTATCATAGATAACTTAGTTGTCAGCTAATAATTGGACATAAATTTCCTTATATACCTGAAATGAGTAAGTCTCCTAGACTTTGCCAAGACGTTTTGTGTGCATGTAGGGGCATACAAAAGGCATAGTTTACACCTCTGCCTCTCAGCCTTCACTTCTTGCTTGTGTAGAACTTCAAGATAAACTAGATATGAGACTTTAGGGCCTTCTCAGAGCTTTCCTGGGCGTGTGTACAACTTTATGCACAACTATGGCTTTCCAGTGCCTCGGAATACACATACTGAAAGTTTTCAAAGCTCCCCAGGGACATGTCATTCCCAGATACTTCTTTTTGCTTACCCCAACTGCTTTTGCTGCCCCAGACATCTGCGATGTTAAGCAACTGCTGCTGATTGTTTTCAATAAACATTCCTGGGGGAGTTTGTTCTTACTAGGTGAGGTCTAAGTAGGTCAAATAAAGACAAATCCTCAAGTGGAGTTTTCCAGGGAACTGCCAGACAGGCTAAATAATGATGACTCTCTGGGAATAGGACTTTGAAGAAGTTGGTCTGCCCTCTCCAGTTGTTACTGTTTTTTTTATACCATGATTGTGGGACTAATGGTTTTCAAGGATACCACAAAGATAGGAGAGAGGCATGGGAATAAGGCAAGTTAAAATACCATAAATTTCTCATTATTCTCACTGAGATTCAGGCATTAATCTTGAATAAACACTCCCTGGATTATTGCAAGCCTTTAGTTCATTTCTAGGGTTCTGAAAAAGTTGATATTGATCATTTTTTCCAGAATTTTTGTTGCTTGTATCAAAAAGAGGCTTTTCAGTGGTTCTTACTTCAATACAGTTTTTAGCAAGACCTTACTGAAATTACTTAACTTTTCTGTGCCTCAGTTTATTCACCTGTTTATTGGGAATAATAGTGCCTACTTCAAGGATTGTGTGAGGATAAAATAAGTCAACTCATCTAAAGCACTTAGCAAGTTTCAATAAATATTAAATATTATTATTTCTCTTTTATTTTTTTAATTTCAATTTTATTTAAGGCTATCTCACTATTTGAGAAGTAAAATAGAAGCCAAAGAGCCTTTACTCTGTGGGTAATCACTGTTACAACTTGAGATGTATATTAGTTCAGATTGTCATAACTAAATACCATAGACTAGGTGGCTTAAACAACAGAAATTTATTTCTCACAGTTCTAGAGGCTGAGAAGTTCAAGATCAAGGTGCTGGCTGATTCCGTTTCTGTTGAGAGCTCTCTACCTGACTTACAGAAAGCCACATTCTTACTTGTGCTCACATGGCTTTTTCTCAGTGTGTATAAAGAAGAGAGAGAGGAAGCTCTCTCATGTCTCCTCTTCTAAGGGCACAAATTCTCTAATGAGGGCTCCACTGTCATGACCTCATCTAACTTTCTCTCTCTAATGTCCCATCTTTGAATACCATTACATTGGAAGCTAGGGCTTCACCATATGGATTTGAGTGACACAGCAATATTCAGTCTGTAAAGAGATGTTATTGATTCTAATAATAAGAGCAGTTGATTTAGCCAACACATTTTCTCCCCTGCCCCCATATTTTCCCTTGTCCCTTCATTGATTACTTTTTTCCCAGTGAGCTCACTCTGCAGAGGGTTCCTCTGGTTTTGGAAATGGAAACTTTTTCATTCACACTGATACCAAGTCCAGGGCCAAAAAGTTACCTGTCAAAAACACAACAGTTGGAGGGTGGGCACTGTCTCTTCAGTATTTTGAAGTCACAAAATTAATACATAGTGCTTACCCAAGTCCTGGAGTATTGCTGAGTATTTATTGATAAATGATTTAGCACAAGCCCAAAGAAAAGTTCATCACATGTCAGCAAAACTGTCTCTTTTATATTTCTAATTCCAGGAGGATAATGAACTAGTCACTCAGGAAGTCTTTTTATGCCATAAATGAGGCAGAACTAGTTGTTTATCATGTGCCATAATTTCACTTGTCCTCACATTACTAGAAGCAAATTGGTGTGGGACGAACAGCTAATGATTTGGAGCCAGATAGATCTCAGTTCAAATCCTAACTCTGACATTTAGTCCCTGTGTGCTTTATACAAACTCTCTGAATCCCACTTTCTGCAAATGGGAAATTGAGATAATTATCTACCTCATGGATATTTGAAAGATTAGATGAGCAAATGCATGCCAAGTATTTAGCAGAATGCCTAGCCACAAAGCAAATGTTCAATAAATATTTGAAATCACTTTTTATTACTTTTTGTTTTCTCCATCAATATGAATCAAGTTTCCTCTATGTACCAAACAAACACTGTGTTATATGCTAAGTATCAGATGTCTCCTTCCCTACTAATTTTCAAAGGCTAGTGGGAAAGAGGGGCACTAAAGATGTAAAAGAAATAAGCATCAATTACAAATTGTGATTAGGTCCTTGAAAGAAAAAAACCTGGTGCTGTGGGAGAATAATGGGGGGGGGGGGGTTGCGGTACAATTCAAATCAAGCAGAAAAAGAAGCTTTTCTGAGGAGGAGCCATTTAGACATAAAATATGAGAAGGAACCACCTAGAAAATAAGGAAGAGGCAGTCTGAGGGAGGTTCTGAAATGGACAAAAGCTTGATGTGCTCAGGTATCTGAAAGATAACCAACGAGGATGCAGCATGCCAATAGGAGGGAGACAGTAGCTGAAAGCAAAGAGGCAACCAACAGATCACAGAGCGCCTGTCATATAATAGTGAGAAGGAGAAAGAGGGTGAGCAGGGAAGGGAAAGAATAGCTAAGATTTACTGAGCACTTGCTATGTGCCATCACAGGTCTAAGAGTTTTACATATATTAACTTATATAAAACTCTAGATAAGTGGCCTGTTATTATGGACCACAGACAGGAATTTATGTTTACTCTGAGTACCACTGGAAACAATTGAGGAATTTTAGTCAGGGAGAGATGTGATTGGGTTTAAATTTTGCAAAGGCCCCACTGCTATGTGAAGGAAGGATCAGAGATAGGCAAGGGTAGAAAGAAGTCATTACATTCTCAACCACTCTTTCGTTCTTACTCCATAACTTGAAGAGCTGTAGATAAAATGCCTCCCAGGAATGAGATAAAATTATTACAGTAAGTTCATTTCAAGAGCAGCAGGAGAAAAAAGCAGAAGGGAAAATGTAAAAGCTGCAACATATGATGGTTTTATACCTTGTAGATAGCCCTATGATTAAAAGTTTCTATTGGAGTAAGAAGTCAAGTTTTCGGAGGGGAAAAAGGGGATCATATTACTGACCAACTTGCCAAGTCCTAGCAGAAGTGCTACTTCATCAGGAGAAATACTAACTTTAATATCTAACACTAGGTCTTTACAAATGCATAATCCAGTTTCAAGAATTTAATTGGCACGTTCAAGTTAATATCAAGGACTCTCTACTTTTCCCCCTCCATGCTTGATTTAGCAAATTAGTGACCTTGTAGTTGACAGTATGTTTGCCATCTCTTTTTCCTACCTTACATGATGAATTACTTAAAAAAATTTTTTTATTTTATTGTTTTGAGAGAAGGTGAGAGAAAGCGAGAGAGAAGCAGGGAGGGCCCAGAGCAGTCTCCATAGTTGTACATCGTTAGCTGTGACATAGTTTCATTTCACACAGGTGGATGTGGGCCCACACAGGGCAGAAATCAAACTGGAGGCCTCCTGTATGGGAGGCGAGAACCTTCGCTGCCATCTTGGAGGATACCAGTTGCACTGCAGTTCAGATGGGTTTTGCATGGGACCGGGACTGGGACTTGATCCCCTAATCTTGTGGTTGCGAGGAGAATGCTCAACCTGCTGAGCTATCCTGGTATCCCCAATGAATTACTTTTTAAGGCTTAAATAAACATTCAAAAGAAATGGCTTTGAAGTTGACTTCTTTGGAGATGCCTGAGAACTTGGGGGGACTCTTCTGGTTGTATTTAAACCTCTTAGTATGACAGACCCAGCTTCCTGGTTCTAGCAATTTTTACTAGGCTCAGGTTATGGTACTGTGTTTAGTGTTCAGCTTTATAATCTTCTAGGGTGAGATAATGTACTGAGGGAGGCTAGTTAGACAACAGAAAGATCATCATGAGCTCAAAACTGCTCATTTCCATCTGTTAGAGAAACAATATTTGCCTTTTTTTTTTTTTTTGTATACAGTTAGAGCCAGGCTTATTGTTCTGGTTGAGAGGAGGAATGATGTCATTGCTCTGCTGACTGTAGTAATTGTTCAGGAATGTATTTACACAGTTTTCTAAAGCTGGGTTTGTAAGTGTTTTGTTCATAAATGGCTGAAGTGTGAGGGGCATCTTTGTCTAAACAGGCTTTTGTACTCAGGAAATCTTGCTTTTCCGTCTCTCAGGTCCTTTCCCCTTTCCTTTACACTTTCTCAAACCCTGTGTTCAATTGTCCTATGATTTATCAGTTAGGATTCAGTTACAGATAGCAGAACAGTCTTTCACTGGTTTTAGCACAAAGGAATTTAATATAAAACATTAAGTAGTTGTAGAACTTCTGGAAGGGCTAGAGGGACTGTTTCTAGGCTAAGACCCCAGGGATGAGCTCTAGTTTAGTTACACAGAGCTGGTCAGGCCAGAAAATTGCTACTAAAAAATATATAAAATAAAAAGGGGAAAGACTTAAGATCTTGGTCAAAGCTTTTGCCATGAATTTGTCTCTGACTAAATATATGGGCCAGCATAATTACTTAGTTATGTTATTGTTGGGGGAAAAAAAACAACTGTGACCTTAGGCCAGTACAACATGGGTATAGACTTGCAGCTTTAGATTCTCTGGGAGCTTGTTATACAAACGCACAATCCTGGGCCTCCCCTACTGAATTAGAAGCTCTGGGCTGGAGCCCAGCAAACTGTGCTCAAGAAGTACATCAAGGGGATGTCAGGATGGCTCAGCAGGTTAAGCGCTGGTTTTGTAGCCCCGGGGTCCAGGGATCAAATCCCAGCTCCAGCCCTTGTGGACTCATATGCTGAACTGGGGTGTGCCCCCAGTTTGGTTCTCACTGGGGCGAGCTTCCTATGTGGGAGGCCCCCGGCCAGTTCCTGCCCTGTGTAGCCCCGTGCCCTGTGGAATGAAATTATGTAGGAAGCTAATGATATGCAACTATGGAGACTGCTCTGGGCCCTCCCCCCTCCTCCCACCACCACCTCTGTCAAGAACAATAGAAATAAATCCTTTAAAAAAAAATGAAGTTCAACAGGTGATTCTGATGTAGTAAGGATGACCAACCATCCTGGTTTGCCCAGAACTGTTGAAAGGATTCCTGGGCTCCAGAACTTCCATTGCTAAAACTTGTAAAACCCTGAGCAAGACAGGGCACATTATTCACTTTAGATGCATCTAAAGCTTGGAAAATACATCTTAGGCCACCAGAGTAGGTACTTATCAGCGGGGAGTGGGGAGGGTGTTTGTGAGTCATACGAGATATGAGGTGCAGTGTCATTGAAGCAATGTGACAGAGAAATTCTGCTCACTCAAAATAACTTTAGTTGAAACAGCAAAATGCTCATTTGTCACTACTTTTCATACACCATTGAAGAAAGGAAGCGCCAAAATTCTGAGCTGAATGACTTTCCAGAGGGAGCTAAGAAAGCATGTGTTGCAGCTGAATTTTCGCAAGTCATCAATTCAATTATACCAAAATATAATTTTTGTTTGGTATAAAAGAACTTAATTTTAATTTCAAGCCTGCGTTCTTCCTGGTAGCATAACTTAATCCTAGCAGTTTTAGACAAAACTCGGTTAAATCAGAGTTTTCTCATTCAGCTCAGGATTATTTCTTCAGTCAGTTCCAGTTCTTCACCCCCTCCCCCTCCCCCACCATTCCCTGGATTATGTCTAAATTCCAGGGAGCTCTCCCAGAGCTGCAGTGTTGGAGGAGGAGGAGGCAGCATGTGGAGAGGTACATCATCCCCCCAGGAAATTTCAAGGACGTCTGGGTTTTCCATCTGGTCTCTGGGAGTTGGTCCAGGAAGGTCACCCCACATCCCTCTCATCTTGATCTCAAAGCACCTTCAGGCCTGCTGACCTCCCTCAGCTACTCTTAAGCCCCTCAGAATGGAGTGGGAAGGGCTTGGGGATGTACAGTTTGGATGCTCTTCCACACTACTCCAGGGTCATAGGCCATCTCATATAGTTGCCTTAGCCTCTGCCAGTCTAGACATGTCAGGCTGCCACTTCCATTACAGGTATCTCACCACACAGGTCTGGGGCAAGTCCATAAGGCTTGTCACCTCCCAGGTCTTCACCAAGGAGCAGGGCACAGAACCTCTGCTTTTGAAATCCCCCAATCGATCTGAGTTTTCTCTGGAGGATCTGGTGATGAATCTTAGGGCACAGGAACCTGTTTGGAGACTTACAATATCCATTAGTTCCTCACTTCATTTCTATTGCTCCACTCATTGCTCAGTCCACAGGATGTTTATCTCATCTAGGGTTAGAAAATGTGCTCTTGCATAATCAAGGATGATTCTTAATTTGCATTTACAGTATCAACTTTACACCTTGAATTCTTCAGGGCTGGAGCAGAGACTGCTATTTGTAACTCTATACCCATCCTCCCTTTCTGCTCTAGTACAGAGTGCTGAATTTATTTAGGTTAGTTGTGTGCCCTAAATAAGATTATATTTTCTGGGCTCCCTTGCAACATAGCTATATGACTAAATTCTGGCAAATGAAATATAGGCCTAAGTGTTGTGTAGGACTTTTGTGATGGCTGTGTAAATGATCTGATTCAGGAGGAAGGGATACTCTTTGCCTTTTCATAGTTCCTATTGCCTCGGATGTGGATACAATACTGGAGCTCTAGCAAATATCCTGTACCAGGAGGTAATCTTACAGCTGCAAGTTAGTACTAGGAGGAAGCTGAAATGTGGATAGTCTATCTCATGACAATATCAACTCTACATTGCCAAACTTCTTTTACAAGAAGGAAAAATAAATTTCTATATGTAAGCCTTTTCATTTTCTGTTTTATGCTGCATAATTCTAACAAGGTTAAGAAGCTTAACAAGGAGTGTTTTTGAAAACACTTTTCTCTCAAGTTATTTTCTCTGCTATGAATTTCAAAGGTCTATATTGAAACCCAAAAGCTAAAATCGGACTCCTTTTGTTTCTTGTATTTATATTGTAACAACCCTTTTCTAATAGCCACTAGGAGGACATCTCTTGATGCCCAAAAGAGTAGGGAGGGGAAGCTGGGATGGCTCACTGGGTTAGGGGCTCACTTTGTAGCCATGGGGACCGAGGATCGAATCCCAGCCCCAGCCTTGCTGACCCATATACTGAACTGGGGCATGCCCCTAGTTTGGTTCTCACCGGGGTGAGACCCTGGCTCAGTTCCTGCCCTGTGCAGCCCTGCGCTCACCTGTGGAATGAAATTATGTGGAGAAAATCAATGATGTGCAACTATGGAGATTGTTCTGGGCCCTCCCCCTTCTCTCTATCTCTGTCTCTGTATCTCTCTCTCTCTCTCTCTCTCTCTCTCTCTCTCTCTCTCTCTCTCTCTGTCAAAAACAATAAAAATAAATCTTTAAAGAGTAGGGAGAAAGAAACAAATGATGTTATCTTCACACATGAAATTTATTCAAGCAGTCACCATGCCTTGGGTTAAAGCCTAGAATTTATAGCTTTAAAGATCTAAGACAAGCTTGTCCAACCTGTGGCCCATGGACAGCTTTAAATGTGGCCCAACACAAATTAGTAAACTTTCTTAAAATATTACGCAATTTTTTTGCAATTCTTTTTATATATATATATATATATATATATATAATCTCATCAGCTATCATTAGTGTTAGTGTATTTTATGTGTGGCTCAAAAAAAAAATCTTCTTCCAATGTGGCCCAGGGAAGCCAAAAAGTTGGACACCCCTGATCTAAGAGAAGCTATATAGAGATATGAAAAGTTATTAACAAATTTGATAACATCTGAAAGCTGCTCTACAGGAGTTTGTCTGAAAATAGTGGCTGCAAATAATATATTCTGAACTACCTCTACCAGCTGCTATTCAACACCTGAGCATTCCTCCTTACCAGCTGAGAAGGCAACATCTGTATCATATTTCTTTATTTCTCCTACTGAATTTCACAGTGTGCCCTTAGTTAACATTTGCTTATTGATCTGAGGCTTGTCAGAGGGCCCCTTTAATGAATGGCACAAGTCATCAACTTCATAAATCACTTACCACCCCTCTGTGTTGACAATTACAGCAAATTCTTCCTTCTTAAGGAAGTAATGGTTTTTCAACCATAGTTAACAAAATTAACTTTCTGATAAGGCATCTATCACAGGGCATGCCTGTCTTTCTTAATTTTATTTGTCATGCAAGGTTGTGAGTAATCTGGTTACCTAATACAGTGTAATGGACATTGATTTAGCTCAGTAATCTAGAGAAATAGAATTAATTCCAATAAAAGTTCAATTTATATTAGAATACATTCAAATGAAGGTAAAGGCATTTATGTTTCCTCTTTAAGAATATATCCCCTCTTTGAAGATTTACTTCTCTTCTTTTGTTAAACATTCATAAGACATATTTCAAGTTTTACAGTATCAATTTAAATAAATTAACTTGATTCTTTGATCAGTTACCAGAGGCACAACCTCGATGTTAAGGAGGTTGTGTGGCTTATATTTTTTTCAGGGTAGTGTTGATTTCTATTGATTTTAATATGTTTATACTCCACTTATTCCACAATAAATATAATATCACTCACAAGAGCATACACAATAATACCAATAAAATTAAAATACAATATCAGGACCAAGAAATATAAAGAGGGAAATCAAGATCACATAAAAGAAAATATAAGTACCTAAAACCCAGGAAACTGAGCCAGCAATTGTTGTTTCCCATTCGCCTCTGAGCTTCCAGAAAAGCCAAAGCAAAAGAGAAGGCACAGTAACTCACGTAATTCTCATTATTAGAAAAAAGGAAGCAGACAACTTCCTCAGGAGGTGCCTATTTTGTGTTGGCATCAAGTTCTCAAAGAAATTTATTATCTGGGGCTTTATAGGGGTCCCTGAGTTGCATGCAGAGTGGAAAAAATCTTCAACAATATTCACAAAGTAGCAAATTGTTTGTGACTCACTTTCTTTTACTTTAAACCAAAGCTGAGGAAATAGCTCTTCATCAAAATTCAGTGAAAGACCTCCCAGATTGGTGTTCTAGGGAACAATGCTGTAAAGGAATTTACTAGGGGTGTCACTTTTTTTAAAGATTGTTCTTTATTTTATTGTTTGAGAGATGGAGAGAGAGAGAGAGAGAGAGAGAGAGAGAGAGAGAGAAGGGGGAGGGCCCAGGGCAGTCTCCATAGTTGTACATTGTTAGTTGTGACATAGTTTCATTCCACACAGATGGATGTGGGGCTGTGCCAGACAGGAGTTTTCCACATGGGAAGCGAGAACCTTCACCCCATCCTGGCAGTTACCAGTTGTGCTGCAGTTCAGTATATGGACTTGCACCAGCTGAAGCCGGGATTCCATCCCTGACCTTGTGGTTGCAAGGTAAGTGCTCAACCTGTTGAGCGATCCTGGTATCTCCTAGGAGTGTCACTTAAAAATACATGTATTCCATGTTCAAATAAGTTTGGGAATCACCAAATTAATCTAAGTAAAGCAGGTTTTCTTGTTGCAGGATTTCTCGAAAATTCTGATATATTGATGTAAATTGTGGGTGTGGGGGAAGGACTACATGATGTACAGGTTCACCTATGCATTAATATAATGTCCAAATTCTCTGACACAGTTTGGAAAGAATCATCCATGATAAACTGATGGAAATACAATGATGAGAGGGCAGTATAGCTGCTTTTGTGGTTAAGAGCATGTGCTTTGGTGTTGAGCAGATCTGGGTACAAATACTGTTTCTGACACCAGTTGCATGACTTTCAAAAGAATTACACATACTCTCTGAGCTTTAGTTTCCTTATTCATAAAATGAGATGCATTAATTAGAAATGTGTTTGGCTCAAGGAGCAAAAAAAATCTGTCAGTTACTTAGAGGCTTGTTTTTCTAGTATAATAACAAGTCTAGGGTTATTCGTGAATGTTGCCTGGGTCCAGGCTCTGTCTGTCTTTCTACTTTGACATCCTTAACACAGAGACATCCATCTTCCTGTTTGTTGCCTCATGGTTACAAAATGCCTGCTATACCCTTATCCTCACATAAGCATTTCAGTTGTGAAGAAGGAGGAAAGGGATGTAAATTTTTTTTTGAGTAGCCAGTTGACAGTGTCAGCCATAAGGGGATAATAAGAGTCTGCTTCAGAGAATTATTTCAGTCATTAAGTGAGATTGGAGTACTTACATAGTGCCTGGTACTAGTTAGTACTCAATCAACATCAGTTATTAATATTCATAGGTAACTGTGGGTTCAATGAGATACAACTCTAACATTTAGCGTACTTAAAAAAGTGAAGAACACATTCTTCAGCCAGTGACCAGGAAGCATCTCTTCTATCAGAAGGGCATAGTAGAAGCAAAAGATCAGACGTTTGCTCTCCACTCATAAGGCTCTGGAATTCTGGCAGGTAGAGATGCTGTTTGAAAGCAGAGGCTCTAGAAAGCAGACAAGTTGGAGGAAAGCAGGCATCCTATTCATCAATGAGGACCCTACCATAGCAGGATTCTTCCCAAGGAATAACCCATTTCCTCTCTAAACGGAGTCATGTGATGGCAGACCTGGGCAAATTTCTGGGCAAGGACTACTTCTAATTTTCTCCAAGTGTTGCAGTCCACAGCTATTTATTTCTGCTCGCTCAGGTACATACAGTCTCCTCAATTGTGAAGAGCTGATTCTTGCCTCTAGCCGCTTTACATGTGCATGTAAAAATGTGTTTCTTTTACGTTTAGTTTCCTAGCTGCTAGGCCCAGGCATAATGTGGTATCTGATACATTTTTTCTTAATTTAGGTGGTCACCTCAAAATTGCTTGGTGGACCACCAGTGGACTGCAATTGAAATCTTGCTCAGCCCTGTGTTAGGGGGTTCCTAGGCCAGAATTTATTTAGAAAACAATAATGACAAAGCTTGGTAAATTCCAATAAATTTCTATATCACAGAATGTAAACAGGATTTTGGAAAGTCTGAATTCTTAATGTCTGTCCTATTGTCAGACTGTGAGTAGAATGAGTAACTGTATATAGAGATAACATCCCTAAAGACTTATTTATTTTTTGAAAGAAGGAAAGAGAGAGAAAGAGAGAGAGAGAGAGAGAGAGAGAGAGAGAGAGAGAGAGAGAAGCAAGAAGAGCCCAGAGCAGTCTCCATAGTTGTACATCATTAGTTTCTTGACATAGTTTCATTCTACACAGGTGGATGTGGGGCCACACTGGACGGAACCAAACTGGGGGCCTCCCACATGAGCGGCAAGAACCTTCACCACCACCCAGGTGGTTAGCAGCTGTGCCTCAGTTCAGCACGTGGATTTGCACTGGCCGGGCCGGAGTCGATCCCCAGTCCTCGCTGTTGCAAGGCAAGTGCTCAACCTGTTGAGATCTCCCGGCATCCCTACAGATAACATTTTTTAAATATTAGCAAACATATATATTGAATATTTACCATGAATCTGGTTATAATTCATGGTCACGTGGAGCTCAATAGTACTTTTTGAGTCATTTCTGAAAATATTAGAATAAGTATCATATATACTGGTATTAGAAAAATTCACTGGCAATTAGAGGGAAAAGAAAAAAAAGCATCACAACGCTAACATGGGACTAAACATCATCATAAATAATGAAATCTAGGCTACTGTGGTCATAATGAGGAGGGCAATGACATTGGTGATAACAATTGAGGCTTAATCAGCTCCTCCTGTGTGTCAGATGCTGTTCTAAGTGCTTTGCAGACCATATGTCATCAATTCAAAATAGGTAGTTTTCCCCACATTTTAAACATCAATAGCTCACTTGGAGTGACGGCTTTGCCCCCCAGCATCAGCACTTTGTCCTCACATCAAATCTACGACGTCGGTTTGCACTGCTGTTACTCTCATTCTGTAGATGAGAAAACCAAGGCTTAGTGTGATAGCTCCGTAGCTAGCAACTGAGGAGCTGGGATTTGAATAAACATCCCTCCTCTCCCTGAGCCCAAGCCCACAGACCACACTCCATGACATAAAATACAGTCTGTTCCAAAATGTTTGCACACTTTAACAGCTGAGAACTCACACAATTTTCTCTCCTTTTCAGGTTTAATCAATCTGAACTAATGGATGAAGTCTGGTGAATGTGTGTTCATCAGATCTCATGCCACTAGAGCAGGGGTGGGCAAACTGCGGCCACTACAGGTTTTTTGCAGCCCACCAAGACATCAGATTTTTATGATACAATTTATATCTTTTCTGAAATGCAAAGTTAACTAATAAATGCAATCATTTAAAAAGGCGTGGCCCTCCGCTAACCTTCGTATCCATAAAGCGGCCCCAGAGCCAAAACAATTGCCCACTCCTGCACTACACTATTTTTCATGGGGATTCACAAAAGATAAAGTTTTCAGTACAAAACTGGCTAACTGTTGGCGAACTGAAGGCAGCCATTGAATGAGAATGTGCACAATTATGGAACGAAATGATTCTTGATGTTTGCGATTCCGTTGCTCCGTGTAACTAGCTGTGCCTAGACCAGAATGGTCATCAGTTTGAAAATAGGCATTGACAAAAAAAAGTATTCATTTCTGTAGATATTTTTTCATTTTGAAAATAAACCAAATGTTAATAAACACTGACTTCATAATCATTCAAAATGTGCTTACATTTTTGGAGGACACTCTGTGTATACTTGTATGATGTAGCTTTTATAAGAAAATTTTAACCTCTTTTCTTTAAAAAAAAAACAAAAAAAACAACCTATGAATTGGGGACTTATTTCTTATAAGTTGAGCATTGATTGCTCTGCTGAGAAGCAAACTTTGGACTAAGTAACCCAAGTTCTCTTCTAGCTTCATGGTTTCTATTTTCACTGTATTACCTAATATCTATACCCTTTAACAAGGGGGAGGGAAAGCAAGGCAGCAATGAGTCATTCCCTGTGCAAGGCAAGATCTTCATTCTTTGGTGCTGACAGGAAAAGGATCTGACCCAGAATCACCAAATTTTTGTTTGACTCTCTGCTCAACTGATTCCAAACAGAACAATCGGCTGGGCCATGTTCCACGTTACCTGATTTATCTCAAGCATCAGGTCACTCGCTTTCTTCCCACTTCTCTCCCCAAACTCACTCTTACTCACTCTGCTGCCCTTTGAATTCTTTATTCCTACCTCCCTTGGTCCCTGCAGAGGTTTTTTTAGCATCTCGAGTTCATTGCCGGAGAAGGTCACATTGAGCCCTCAAAGACATAGCATGGAGCATGAGTCATGTCCTTGCGCGCAGGGCTTTTGTATGTGCTTAATGACGGCCAGGATGGCACCAGCTCCCTTCACAGCTTGCACTTCAAGATATTTGAAGAGCAATCCTGGAGCTATTTCCACTTACGTGGACAAAACGGGAGTTTAGGGGAAAGGCAGAGTATCTTGGGTAAATAACCTTTTGCCAAAATAAAAGAATGAAAGTTATCTAGTTCTACTTGGTATTTTCAAATACTGTTTTGTTCTTTAAAGTTGTATACTTCCTACTGTTGGGGGCCTAGGGCAGGCTGCCCCAAGATATCCCACAATGGCATGCTGATTATTCAAACGAAAAATTCACCTGAGAAGAAGCAGGAGTGAGAGGAGCTCTCTGACTCTCCTCTGTCCCCCTAAAGCAGGAAATGAATCTCCGTGATAGGTGCGCTCCCCACTCAAGGACTGAGAGACAACCTCATCGCAAGTTATAAAATCCAGAGTCAAAAAGGCTTGTCTAATAAACAAACCTTGTAGTGTCCTTACTAATTTACTACCTAGACCAGAATCTTGCTTAGGTTTCTTTCTAATAAGCCCTAACTTTTTGTTTTTGTTTTTGTTTTTGTTTTTGACAGAGCGACATACACAGAGAGAGACAGAGAGAAGGGGGAGGACCCAGAGAAGTCTCCACAGCCATACATTATCAGTTTTCAACATAGTTTCATTCCACAGGTGGGCACAGGGCTGCACATGGCAGAAACTGGGTCAGGGTACTCTCCCATGAAACTTGCCCCAGCAAGCACAGAACTGGGGGCACACCCCAGTTCAGCATATGGGTCCACAAGGGCTGGGGCTGGGATTCGATCCTTAGACCCCGGGTTTGCAAATGAGCGCTCAACCCACTGAGCCATCTCAGCATCCCCAACTTTGTTTTTGTTCTCTCAATTTCTCAGAAATTATTTTTTTTTTGTCTTACAATTATAAAATATTTCTTAATTTGATTGTTTTTTTGAGCCTCATTTTATGATTTGAGTAATATGTAATTCTCCCACGCAGGTATATTAAATTCTGTTCTTTTCTTCTGTTAATTTAGTCTTGTCTTCATTTTATTGTTTTATTATTAGTCCAGCTGTAAGAATTAAAGAAAGGTGTGGGGGGGGCGGGGGATGGCGATTCTCTCCCTCTTCAACACTACTGATAACCACTACTGGGGAACAAGCAAATAAAAAGTACGGGGAAGCCAGGATGGCTCAGTGGGTTAAGCGCTCACTTTGCAGTGCTGGGGACCGAGGAGCGAATCCCAGCCCCGGTCCATGCGGAACCATGTGCTGAACTGGGAGCTCCCCCAGTTCAGTTCTCTCTGTCTCTGTATCTGTATCTCTCTCTCTCTGTCAAAAATAAATATATATATATTTTTAAAATAAATAAATAAATAAAAAGTACGTGGAGAATACAATCCAAGTAATTTATATCTAAAGACACCTCCGAAGAAGATTTTTACATGTCCAATTTAAAACAGAGATTCTATAATATGTTATACGGTTTCATTAAAAAAAACCAACACAACAAACAGTATGTTCTAAGAGCTGTGATTATCCTGTTCTGTCCTGTCCACCTTCATCATTCCAAATCTGCCTTCACTTCTACTCTAAACAGAAGGTCTATAGGGTTTACCCCTTTCTCTAAAGCATTGCAACTTGAATCTGTTAAAAAATGATGAACTATAAAAGAGTGAATGAGCACAAGTATTTATAACATACTTATCCTGTGTCAGGCAATTTCATATTTTACATATGTGAATTCCTCACTTAATCTTTAGTACAAGCCCATTAAAGTCTACCACATCTTCCGTTTGACAGGGGAAGAAGTTTAGGCCTAAAATCTTTAAGTAATTCACCCCATGCCAACTAGTAAGTAATAGAGTTAGGATTTGAACCCATGACTCATGCTCCGCGTTATGTCTGTCCAACTTCAAAGCATGTGTTCTTTCTTCTGCATTGGTGGTTCTCAGTCCCAGCCTCAGACCACTGTCACCTGGGTAGCTTTTCAGAAATACTCACACCTTGGCCCCACTCTCACCCAATTACATCCAAATCTCTGAGATTGGGCTTGGTTTAAGTTTTTTTGTTTTTTAAAGATCCCCAGATTATTCTATTGTGTAGCGAAGTCTGAAAAATCTCTGCTCTATACTAACCTTAATGTTAAAAGTCAAGATTGAAGAATGAACAAACTATTATAAAGCCAAGTGTATGTATGACTAATGTGTGACAACCCATGAATTATGACAAATTATAATTATTTCAACACTTATACCAGAAGAGCTTTACTTCCAATTTTATTTGCTGCTGCCGGAAATGCAATCGGCATTGTTTTCTCCAACTTGACTCCAGAGTAGAGAACTAAGCACAAAGACTCAAACTGTTTTCTCCAGGTTGCCTCTGTATTAAATGGAGAATCTGGCAGGAGAATAAGAGAATTTTCAGCCTTTTGTATAAAGCCTCATGGCTTCCACTGACCACTTCCAAGTGTGGTCTAGCAGCTCGATTCCGAGGCATCAGGGGCATGTGCATGTTAAAACTGGGGCAAATCAGAAACCATGTCCCAGTGAAATTTAGAAAATATCTTCAGTACTTTGTTTCAACACCCATATTTCTGAAATACTTAATAAAAGCTAAGGAAATTATGTCCCAGCTTGTAACAAAAATTTACCAAGAAATAAGAGAGTTAACAAGTTCTACCAATGGTGGATGCGTAAAGTTGAAGACTCACTGCAAAACAACAGTAGCAACAACAACAAACCATTATGCTGTGCATGAATCCTCAAAGGCAGGAAGGCATTGAAGTTTCCAAATATCACCTTTTTTTCCCTCAGCATCTTCCAAAGGTGTCAGAATATAGAAGTCAAAGATCTTTGCAGTGGGACCATGACAGTTAGAAGAGGAATTATTATGGGGAAAGAGAAGAGAGACAAGAGGACTACTTCCGAAGGAACAGGGAGCACTCTGCCAGCATCCCAGTTCCTTTGATTCCCCTTCAGGGTCCAAGACGAGACAAAAAGCATGTGGAAGAGCTTTCTCTCCAGGTAGAGTTAAGGTAGGGTTCTCCAATTTATGTCTTCTAAACCAAAGAAGTACCAGTACTGGTAATTCTGGGGAAACAAAGAGAGCTAGACAACAGCAAACTGGTAAGGAAGATCTCACTGGAGCAGGGAGGGTCTCCTAATTGCCCTCAAATCATCTAAGTGGGGTCACCTGCTTTGCTTCTTTGTGCAGCCAGGTGTGTTATCAGATTAAGGTTACAGTGAGGGCTGGGGATGCTGCTACCTTCCCTTCTCTCAGGAGACATCATGCCAGAGCCCAGGGCAAAAAAAGACTGACATCCGGGTGTGCAAGCCCTGTTACAGCTATTCGCCTTGTCTTAGCATGCAAGGAAAATATGCCTCCCCTTCATCTGTGTCCTCACATGATCCACTGTCCCTCCTCCCTATATCTCAACATAAACCATCCCAACATCTCAGAGCATCTTGATTTCCCAGAGAGAAATCAAGTATTTGTAACTGTCAGAAAGATAACAGATCATTAAAGTTCAATGAATTGGGCTTACACATTTAAAATATATTTCTGTAATTAAACAAAACAACAACACTGTTTCTTGTTTGTTTTTAGAATGGGGTCATTTAGACTCAACAACAGAACAAAGTATGAGTTCATTCTGGAGTAGGACCCACCTCTTCTTTCCCCCAGTATTTTCTGATACCCTGTGACCTCTCCCACCTCATCAGTCACATGGCAACTTCCTGCTTTGGACTTTTAAAGGTTCGGTCATGAGAAAGAGGATCAAGAGAACCCCAAGACCAAGACAGATTTTTAGGACTGAAGTGAGACGAATTGAAGGGGACTAGAGGCTCTTTCTCAACTGAACCCATAGAAGGGTGGGAAGACAGTGACAGAGAAGGGGCAGCATGGTCTGCCCTGGCTGGGGAACCTGGTTAGCCCACCATGGCTCCTGAGCCCAGCCTAGCGCAGGGCAATGGAACCACCTCACAGGCCCCACGCTGCACGGAAACACACAGGGTCTTAGCAGCAGAATTGCTTTCCTGCACCCAGCATGGCTTAGATGTCACAACATGTTTCCTGTGCACCCAGACAGTGTCAGAGCACCAGCGGGTAAGAAGGGGCCTTGCAGGTTGGAATGAGGAACCCTGCAACCCTGCGGCCACATGCTGTCTAACTGCACCCCCACTCAGCATTGTGGCATTCCTGGCGTGCACCTATGATCCTAGGAAACGTTCTTTCACCTGGACAAATGAAGACCAAACTCTAGTAGGAAGTAGAACTCGAAAAATAAGTTTGTTACATTTCTTTTTTTTTTAAAGGATTTATTTTTGTTGTTTTGAAAGAAGGTGAGAGAGAGAGAGAGAGAGAGAGAGCAGGGTGGAGGGCCCAGAGCCGACTCCATAGTTGCACATCATTAGCTGTGAGGTAGTTTCATTCTATACAGGTGGATGTGGGCCGCTTGGGGCAGGAACAAAACAGGAGCTTCCCATGTGGGAGGAAAGAACCTTCACCACCTAGTCATCTGGGCTGTTACCAGTTGTGTCACAGTTCGGCATATGGGTTTGCACTGGCTGGACCCAGGAATCGAACCCCGGACCTGGTGATTGTGAGGCAAGCGCTCAACTGCTTCGCTATCCCGGCATCCCCTGTTACATTTCTTTTTTTTTTTTAATATTATTCTATTTTATTGTTAAATTTAATGGGGTGACATTGGTTGGTAACAATCAGACAGTTTTCCAATGGACAACTCCACATCACATCACCCATGCATCCCATTATGTGCCCAGCTCCCAGAATCAGGTCCCCCTCCAACCTGATATACCCTGTTACATTTCTTGAATGCCTAAGCTTGCGGACTGATGTACTCGCTGCAGTCATAGGCACTGTCCTCACTCTTCTCTGTGGAACTCAGAATGCGCCCCACCCTCAGCCGCTGTTCCGCCCCCTTCCTGCCGCAGAAAGCGTACCTTTATTGGAATTTAGAGGCATTGGATAAAGACAGAAAAATACAAAGTCTGTTTCTTACCTCCTCAATATTTTATACACAAATATGAAGACATTTTCACATTATATAATTTCTTTCTATTTTATGATAGAAATATGTTTTAGGAATTTTTACATGTGAAGATTTTAAAACTGTCTTTATAATCTTTCTACAAAGTCTTGAAAATGTTTAGCTTCTTTTCCTCCTTCTAAATTATTTAAAATCACAGCAGGGTGTTCCTCTTAACAAGATTCCAAAATGCATCATCCAAGGCTTCTAGTCTCCCTGCATTTCTTTGTGCTAGTGGTGGAAGCTGAGGTTAATGGACAAAAGCATTGACCAGGAGCAGGCCTGGTCTCTTTTCTGATAGCCCGGGGGTGGAACTTCAAAAGGGGGAAAGTTTTCAAAGGCAGGACTTCAGGGAGGGCACTTCAGGCTTCAGAATGGCCATTCTTCCCTGAGTTGGCAGCTGGAATATTTCACTTTCCTTGTTGAATTATTCCTCTAGGTCTTATCATCTCCAGGCCAAATATCCCTGCTTCCTTTGATGTTTTGGTCTTCTGGTTAAGAGGAAAATTCCCACAGCTCTGTATCAATATTTCAAGTTCCTAGAACTGATAACCAGTGCTATCTACAGGCCCTCAGGTAGCTGTCTGTTGCCTAGAAAGTAGAAATCACAGGCCAGTAGATAACAGAGTCCTGGGTTTAAACACTGGCTAAGAACTTCTAACTGAGTACCCTGCTGTATGCAACAAAGCAACGTGTAAGTGTCCTCATCTATAAAATGAGGATAATAATAATATCCCACAATATCTCTGACAATGAGATAATGTATATACATTGCCTGGACCTTAGTATGCATTCAACAACAAATAATAATTCCTCACTCCTTTTCCTAAACTAATATGGCTGAATTTCTGTATCTAAGTGTTGGGATATTATAAATACTAAAATAGACTCTTTGGGAAAGCCAGGATGGCTCGGTGGGTTGAACGCTCATCTTGCAGCCCTGGGGTCTGAGGATTGAGTCCCTGTCCTGGCCTGTGTGAACTCATATGCTGAACTGGGTGTACTTCCCATGTGGGAGGCCCCCAGCCCAGCTCCCACCCTGCGCAGTTCCCACCCACCTGTGTGAAATGAAACCATGTCGAAAACTGATGATGTACAACTATGGAGACTGCTCTGCCCCTCCCCCTTCTCTCTGTCTCTCTCTGTCTCTGTCTCTCTCTCTGTCAAATCAATGGAATAAATCTTTAAAATATACAATAGACTCTTTTAAGGTATTTCATCATAGTCAGTAATCATAAAGTATTTATTCTCATGTTTATCTGGTGATTTCCTATTATATATTTATTATATTATGTTTTAGCTGTCTTATTATGCTATAAAATCATTCAGAGTTGGAACTCTGGCTAAAATTCTCTCTATATCCTCAGGATTTAAAAATCACTCAGTATATGCTTGATAAATGAACAAATAACTTAATGAATTTCTAACTAAACATTTACGTCATGAGTTTCACTAATGCCTTGTGTCCCCCGAGTGCTTTCAATCTAATAAACCCTTGCTAAGCATATAGGATGCTCAACATTGTATGTTCCATGGAACCAAGACTCTTGCAATAAAGTATCTTAATCATGATATAGACAAGCACAAGAACATCTATAACATGGATATATTAATAACTATAACATTAATAGACTGATGCCCAAAGCTATATATATAGAGAGAGAGAGCAAGTGCGTGTGGGGGATGGGGGATGGGAGATTACATTTGTTTAAGGAGATTAAGACGTTTTCATTAGGACTGAGGTCGTGCTGGAGCTGACTCTCAGAAGAGGAGTAAGATTTCAGTAGCAGTGGGAGGACGCTCTCCAGTGGAAATATGTGCCAAACGCAGACAGTGTGATGGGCAGCCAGAGGGCTGCAAGTAAGCAGTCTGGTTTGAAGCACAAAATATGTGCAAATTGGTTAGAGCTGCAAAGACAGGCAGGGCTTTGAAAACCCGCCAGACTGAGAAATTGATCCTTTTCCCCCCTATTTTTAATTATAATTGGCATACAATATTATATTAGTTTCAGGTGTAAAACCTAGTGATTCAACATTTATAAACCTTACAAAGTGAGCACCACAGTAAGCCAGTAAACATCTGTCACTGTACATAGTTATTAGGATGTTATTGACAGTTCCCTATGCTGTATATTATTCCCCCGTGACTTATTTTATAATGGGAATTTTGTACTTCTTTATCCCCTTCATCTTTTCCACCCAGATATTAATTCTTAAGTGAATGAAATTCTTAAGCAATGAAAGCTATGGAAAAGTTAGAACAGGGAAGGTTCAGATTTAATGAATGTTTACGGAGTGCCCTCTTTTTACAGATTAGGCAAATGAGGCTCAGACAGATTCAATGAATTGCCTGGATCAAAAGTGGCAGGAATGGAATTCTACTGAGGTCCCTGATAC